>JAVSBS010024406.1:20280-31577 GCA_033124195.1 Coracias cyanogaster
TCTGTATTGTCTCCAGCATGCTGGAGAAGAAAAAGCCTTATACCTAATTAGGTAGCTTTAAAATCCATGTTTTGCCCATGGTTAGATAATAAACGTATTAAACCATCCTTGAGATGTTCCAGGCAGTATCATCTGCTTGGGAAGCTGTGTCCCTGAGGGAGCCATGGGTACGGATGTCTCATGTCTTTTGGTGTATTTGCTGTCACCCATGATTTCAGCCCTGAGTTACAAGGCAGTCCAAACTGCTTGCCAGTTTTCCAGATTTCAGAAATGGTATTTTCTTATCACTATTAATTATTATAAAAGCTTGTATTTTTGCTAATCAAAGGCTAATTAATGTCTGTTAGTGTTAACATTAAAAGACTTTGTTCACTATCTGCTAGATGTAACTAGGGAAGATAAAGACACTCTACAACCCTCGATCCCCTCTTTTGCGTGTATTGTTTGCTCTAAATTGCAAACTTTTTGCCATACGCTCCAGCTGTTAACATTAAAAGTTTCTTCCTGAAGTAAAGGGGAGTCCAGCTGTAGGGTAGTGGGGTTTGGCCCCAAATTTTACCACTCTAAAGTTCACGGGCCAAACTCACTCCTAAGTGTCCCAAACCAGTAAAGCACCTGCCATACATTTAGGAAGCACAGAAAGAATTGACTCTTCTTTCAGGGTGGTGCAATTAGCTCTTAATGGAAACAACTGGACGGTAAAAGCTGATCAAATTTCTGCAAACTTTAATAATTGCTTATTTTCATCCAACCAAATGTAGAAAATAGAAAATGGAATTAAGGGTGCTCTTTTTTGTTATAAGGCACTTTTTGTTGCTGCTTAATTTCTTTATTTTACAGGTCAAGAATTAAATTGAGCTTGTTGTGGCTTAGTTTTTGACAGGAAGATCTTTGTTTACACAGCTTCCTCTGGAAGGCTTTAAAGTGAAATCTCAAAGAAGGTCACAGGTTTATAAGTAAAAATAATTCAGGAACCTCTCAGATTAAAATGGCAAGGGGTGAAGGAAGGTTTCACTGTATACAATCAGCTTTTGCTATGGAATCTGGCTTTTTTTTTTTTTTTTTCCTTGTAGAACAGCAGCTTTAACAGCAAGCCAGTTGTCAAGCATAATTAAGAAGGAAAAGTCCATTTACTAGCTGGAGTGCAGCATAATTAATACATTACCACTCTGAAATCTCTTTACTTGATGAGGAAAGGGTTAAAAAGCCTATAAAAGTCCCGTAGATCGGTTCTGTAGGATATTAAAAATTACTGTGTTGTCATCATCGCCACAAGTACATTTATTGTTATTATTACCAAGCCTGCCATTAACTGGATATTCATTAATGCTAAAAGTCACAGTCAGCATGCGATCGAGCAGACTCCAAGCTCTGGAGAAGGAGGTGGAAAGTTACCTGGTGGAGTTTCAAGAGTGGTTTTCCCCTTTTTGTTGCTTTTCTTCGGTTTTAACTCTTTCCTTCTCGGTTTGAACCCTGGGTGCTCCTCTGTCTCTGCAGCACGGATAGGTCCTTCCTCTCCAGGTTGCTCCGTGAAAGAAAAAAACTCTTCCCCAGGGTATGGAAAGGAATAATAATGATCTCTGTTGCTAATCTCCTGCAGGTAATAATCCTGATCGTCCATGGGGACAGCCCGGGTCACCTCTCCCAGCACCGCCAGCCCGAAGGCGCAGAGAGCGAGGCAGAGTTGGGGAGAACTCGAGCTTTGCTTGCTAAGGGCGATCATCATCATGTGCGCCTGCAGAAACCTCCTCTGCAAGTCCCAGAACTTTATTTGGGAACCAGAGAGCCTTGGCAGCTGGAGAACACCCCCCCCCGCCCCGTCCCGTCCCGTCCCGTCCCGTCCCGTCCCGTCCCGTCCCGACCCGTCCCAGGAGATGCAGAGCGGGGAGAGGAGCCTGCCTGCGGGCAGAGGCTCCGCTTTGGGCTAGTTTCGCCCCGGTTGCGAGCGGGATGCCGGGCTGCGGAGGGAGGGGGCCGCCCGGGGATGCATGTGATCCTCGGGCTCCCCAGCCAGCCAGACGGACAGACGGACAAGCGCTTCAGCTCCGCCGGCGTTTGGCAGGTGGGCTCTCCAGCGCATTTATCTTGCCGCTTTCCCCCCTCCTGCCTTTCTTTTTTTTTTTTTTTTTTTTTTGGTGGTGGGGGATGCTGGTGGTGCTGCTGCTTGCTCCCCAGAGCAGTTGCGAGAGTTTCAGCTCAATCCCGGCAACAGTTTCTTCCGCCTTCCCGCACGCAGCTGATCCGAGAGAGCATTTATTTATTCAAAGAAAAGTCAACTTGGCAGGCAGCCTCGCCTCCCAGCCTGCGGACAAAGTGTTTCCCTCCCCCAGGAGATGCTGTGAGGAGGGGGGAGGTGGGCACACAGAGCCCGACTTGACCCCTGCCCGGGGCTGGCAGGCTTCAGCTGCCTGTGCCTTCAGCCTGGGCACACACGGGGATGTGTGTGACATGGGTCTGTGGCAAATCATCCTCATTCCACATATGCTACATTCCCTTTCATGGTTTTTTTTTCCCTTCCTTTTTTTTTTTTTTTTTTTTTTTTTAAGCTTTTACAAATGAAGGATCCCTCTCCAGCACCAATCTCAGCCTTGCTTCCCTGTGTGAGTTTGTAGAATTGGAGAATCATATAATAGTTTGGGTTGGAAGGGGTGTTTAATGTTCAGCCTCCCCCCTTGCCAAGAGCAAGGACATAGATATAAATATATTCATATATCTAAAAGTTATATAGAGTTTATATATAACATTAGTTGACATGTATTTTATATATAAATATATATTTGATTTATATCTTTCTATATAAACATCTATTAGTTTTATATATTTATATATATATTTCTATATAGACACACTATATATATCATAGAGTCATGGAATGGTTTGGATTGGAAGGGACCTCAAAGATCATCTAGTCCCAACCCCCTGCCATGGCTGGGACATGGATGTGTGTGTATATATACACATATATGTTAGTTCTAGTGGGAGGTGTCCCTGCCCATGGCAGGGGGGTTGGAAATAGATGGGCTTTAAGGTCCCTTCCAACCCAAACCATTCTATAATTCTGTGATTTTGTGATATAACTGATATAGCTCATCGCATAGCTTGTATATATTTAGAAGATATCTCTCCTAGGATATGTATATCTTTATAAGACATCTCTCGTAGGATCTCCTTGGTCTCAGCCCAGCTGAAAACCAGGAAGGTTATGCTTCAACAGCAGCCCTTTTTCTCACTCTTTTTGGAATGATCCTGACTCTTGTTCTTTCTGAAACATCTCCTAAACAGACTAGGATGTAGTGTGGTAGCAGCTGCACACATGCAACCCAGTGCTGTTCCTGGAATCAATTTGTCTGAGAATGAAATCTTGTCTTTCATCTTTTTCATACCTCTAAAATAACCTTCATTGCTGAAGGAACTGTGCAGCCATTCGCTCGCATGAAATATGAATCCTTACTCCTGTGTTGAAAATACCAGGTTATATTTTCATCGTGTGTGTTTTATTCCTTGCCATTGTCCACTCATCTAGGAGAAAGTATTACATCCGTTACTCCGCTCTTTATTCTGCCTTAGCAATCATATTTTTATGTGTTTCTCATAACTTTAATACCATAATAAGCATAATTTCATATCTCAGTACCTGTATCTTTTGGTACATTTGAGCTCCAGACTGTGGGTGATCCAGTCTGCTATGTTTAGTGGTCATCCTGGCTTTCTTAATCGCTATCTCAAAAGCAATTCAGTGATTTTATGGTGTCGATGGTCCTTCCTTTTCGATAAATGAAAATATGTTCTCACCAGCAATTCTATATTCATCCTTCAGTTTTACTTTTTTTTTTTTTAATCTGAAATGGCCATCATTAATGACCTCTTTTTTTAGTAACCAAAGGAGATTTAGCTGCAAATTTTTATTTAACTCATTGCAGCAGTTGAAGGATACAGAGAAGCAGAAGAAGATTTACTTTTCCAAGCATAACACAAAGTATTTTCATAAAATATAGAGTTAAGTGTACATTAATAAAAGACTTGAAGAATGTTATTTGGAGCAATTTTGCATTTGGTTTTGGCAACTTTGCATGTGTGCATTTCAATGATGTATGTATGTAAATATCATATATTTTCTCTTCCGATATATTTTCTGTAGATAGACAAGTGTGTGCGCTTTTTAAATTTATCCTATAAATTATAACAATATGTTATATTGGATTTGGACCTCTTTAATCGGTGAGTCTACATAGTTGCTGTATATACGTAGATGCCTGACTATAGCTGCATATAGTATAGCAGCAAAAATCTTCACTGGAGCATCTCTGATGAGGAAAGTCTGAGAGCCCTGGGGCTGCTGAGCTGGAGAAGAGAAGACTGAGAGGGGATCTGATCAATGCTGATCAATAGCTAAAGGGCAGGGGGCAAAAGGATGGGGCCAGACTGGAACCCAGGAGGTTCCATCTGAACATGGGGGAAAGCTTCTTTCTTGTGAGGGAGCCAGAGCCCTGGCCCAGGTTGCCCAGAGAGGTTGTGGAGTCTCCTTCTCTGGAGGGATGTGGTCCTGGGCGTCCTGCTCTGGGTGACCCTGCTTTAGCAATGATGTCCAAAGGTCCCTTCCAACCCTTACCATGATGTGATTCTATGATTGTCCTGCCAATATCAGACCTGTACTTACTTAGTACACCTCAAAAAAGACATCTAAATTACATAAATATCCACCCGAATGTTACCAGATTACTCGTCACAATACCTTATTATTCATGTTTTCAGCAACTCATTGCTCTATGTTCATGTTGTTAAATGAGATATTGGCAGTAAAATTAGGGGCCAAATCATGTGCCAGCAGTGTTTCATCTCATTCTTTCATCTTGTCCCTGATAATTTCTGAATTTCTTGCAGATTACAAGCAAATGCATCCAAGACGTGAAGATCTCAGTGAAGTTTCCATGCATTGCAGTTAGCTGAGAGTCCCTGAAAGGGTTTCCTCACCAAGTGGTCTGAGATGAAAGGCCACCACATGAGCTCACGCACTATTGGAGAGAGGAGAAGCCATGCCTGAGCATACCTCTGGGTCAGGCATGCCTCTGGGGACACCCAATCCAGAAGAGAAGCTTGGTGAGCAATTTGCAGTCAGCCATGAGGATGTTCCCAACAGGACTCAGTGAGTGGCTCAAGGAGCAGCAGGTTTGCTTGCACACCTCCATGTCTGCAGGTAAGAACTCTGCAGAACTTGAAGCACTCCATACCCACTCCTTCACCTCCTGCAGTGACCACAAATAACTCTCTGTTCATCCTGTGTGTATATTTATCTCAAGAATGATTTATACACCCAAACGTACCTATCAACATCTATTCCTAGGTCTCAACCTGTGTCAATAACCAGCTCCCCTATATTTCTTTCTCTTAAAGTTTAATACTTTCTGTAGCTGTGGGTATGGATACACTGCTGCTCCTTCCAGACCCTCCCCTGGGTTTGAGGTGTGCATATTTTGAGCAACCTGGTCTAGTGGGAGGTGTCCCTGCCCATGGCAGAGGGGTTGGAACTAGATGATCTTTAAGGTCCCTTCCAGCCCAAACCATTCTATAATTCTACGCATCTAGCCAGCTGGACTACATAAAAGTCTGTCTTTGGGAAGAATTTTTGGTCTTTCTCACTGTAAAATACTCTAACCATTTTTTCTTTCTCTGTCAACATCCTAGCAGCATAAAACTTACAGGAAAGGAAATGTTTTTTCTTCTCATAGTGGTGTGGGTGTATATAAGTTCACTGAAGGCTCAGATGTTTTTGGCCTAAGGGCTGTTCTCTCGTTTTGCCTGTGAAGTATCACAATAGCTTTTAAAATCTTGCAGTTGATGTGGAAGGAGATAAAACAAACTAATATTTTTGTAGAACAACTGTAACTAGCATTATCCTCCCCTCCTGGACTGATGCCAGTGATAATGTGTAAGTCATTCTATACTTTGCTTTAAACCTTTGTCCTGCTAAAGTGAAACATGACATGCTGTTATGTGCTAATGAGCAGGGCTTTCCCCCTCTCTTCCCAAGAAGTATTTATGTGAAAGATGATGGTTTAGCCTCTAAGCTGAGTTAACACTTCTCAAGCCATGTATTTTGAGCCAGTTTCAAGAACAGCCTAGGAAAAAGAGGCACTTCTAGCTCACCCTCGTCCCTAGCTGCAGGCAAAAAGTTCTCTTCAACCTGGCCAGTCCTGAGTTGGAGAAGCTCAGGTGTCAGCATCAGGAGGGTATGTGTGAGCCACCCTTTCCTGCCCTTCTTCTACCTTGAGATGGTGTTTCCCAGCTTTTATTTCACATATGCCATTTTGGCAATATGTGGCTTTAGTAGTACTAGTGGTTTTTGTTTGGGAGAACTGGGCTCTCCCTGTCACACTCTTCCTCTCCCACCTCTGCAGCCTTGTTTGTCTGGTAGTCAACAACCATAACTTCATGAAGTTCAGATCCAGAAATGCATTTTTACCAAAGAGAGGTGAAGTTCTATGCATAAGCACTGTCCTGGTTCAAGTTCTTCCTTTGTATTTATACCACACAATCAATGATCACATGCTTATGCTTAATTAAACTTCAAACTGACTCCTGCAACTTTTCCTTTGGAATATGTGTATCATTTTTTAGTTGGAGAAAAGCTTTGTGGCTGGAAAGAAAAGAAGAAGAAATAGGCATTCCTCTTTCATTGCCATTCCACGGCAACTTTCTGAGGTAGCACATAAGGTTTCTATATGCCTTGGCAACAAAACAACACTAAAAATAAGTTTCCTTCCAAACACCAGTAAAGTTTCTGCTGCTCTGTACTTCAGATCTGTAGTAAATCACGGAGCACAGAATGGAGCACGAAAATAGAATTACGCTTTTTAAACAGTCATTTTCTTTTCCACGTAAAACATTTACCCCTGCTGTCAACAAGGTCAAACCATCTCAGAGAAAATGGAAACCTGAAGCTGACATTAAGAAATTCAAAGTAAAGTGTGCTTAACATTTATGCATCTCCTGGATACCTGTTTCTTACATATGTAACAGAGACGGATACCAGCTAGCTGTCCTGCTCATCTTTGGACACTGCTGCATCCCTGGGGTATCCAGGCATTTAAAAGCCTATTTGCACTTATTGATAAGCCAGGTCCTTGAAAAAGTGGCTCTTGCTGAAAAAGTCACTGCAAAGAAAAAAAATAAGCTCTCATCTGGAGGTATTTTACTCATTTTTAAAAGGCATTCGACTTTAAAGGTAATATCATTGTTGTACCACATGAAGGATGTCCGAAATACATGACATCTTAACATTTGTCTCTGAGCATATCAAATAATGATATAAAATCTGAGTGAGTCTAAAGAACAGTCAGTTATGTTCCCTCCCTCACAAGCAGGCTGCCGTTCCCTTTAGGTAAACAAATTATAAAATAAACAGAGGACACTAATGAAGGCAATTATTTCCTTCAGCAATTGGTTACTTTAACTAGTTAGAAATGCAGCATCCATCCTGACTGGGGAAATTAGCCCTGTGTATTCTCACTAACTTTTCTCATAAGAACAACATGACCTTCAGATAATCATTCAGCAGATTGCCTTTGCACTTCTGTCTGAAGAAGAAGCCTGGATTGCCATGGAAACAAAAGTTCCTTGTTCTCTTATACTTCCCTGTGTTATGATATCATTTTCACGATATGAACCCTTTTCTTAGCAAGAAGTGGAATTGTAGGGTTTTCATGTCTTGAGCATCCCAAAGTCACCCTCTTAGGTGATGGCTCAGTTCATAGCAGAAATGCTTTGAATGAGGCAGAGCCCACACCCATCATCACTATTATTTAGGGATATTTAAATCAGATACATCCACATCAGTCCATTTTTACTGGAGAAATGAAAAATCTCCATGTACTCTTTTCCAGAGTTTTCTTTACTTTTTCCTTCTGTGCTGAGCAGATAAGAAGAAACAGCATTTTAAGAAAGACAATGTTAACCAGTGACATAAACAAAGCCAAAAAGAATTTCAGGCATTTTTGCGAAGAATGCAATAGTTCCTTTTTTTTTTATGATGGGAATTACATTTCTTCATGCCCCAGAATGCCTGCAGATTTGAGGCTGCCAACACATTGCCCTGGCATTTGGCAGCCACTGCTGGATGAAAGCCAGCAGGATTATCACTAGGAAAGGGACTGAAGAGGCTGCCTTGTGATTAAAGCGTCTGTAATGCTAACAGTATAGAAAGGAGAACGAATAACATTTTTTTCCTAATACAATTTCTTTTTGGTTGATTTATCAGCATTTCAAAGACTGTAGTTCTGCATTAGCAATGGCTTAGCATTCTCTGCATTGTTCATAATGAGAAAATTTCATGTGCATTTTATTTTAACTGTAAGTCTGAGCCAGCATTAGGATGACAGAGATGACTGGATGACAGCAGCTTTATGGAACAGTTGGAGAAAAGGGGACGAAATGCTCCCACTGTGAACACAGACAGGCTGCGGGTGATGTGCAGCTGGAATGTCCTTTTCACTTTACTCGTATGCAAACAGCCACTTCCAGCAAATTCCCATGGACATCACCTACCTGCCAACATTTGAATTTCAAAAAATAACGACTCTCACATTTCAGTCTGGTATTTCCTGGACCAAAAGTGCTGTATGTGTGCCATGCGGAGTGTGAGCAGTATGTTTAACACATCCCAGGCAGCAACAGGGAAATGCAATGTGGAGTTTGTCTGAAACCTACTCAAAGGCAGTTTTTCCTGGGATTTCTTCAATATCTACAAAGTGAGAAGCTATGCACAGAAGTCCAGTGGGAGCTGAACTACACAGACATAGTAGTCTTTGTCATGCTAAATGCAATAGAGCTGGCAAATGCAGCGTCATCAGAGAGCAGTCACAATTTCTGTACTTAAGGATTGTGTTTTAAAGATAGAATAGCAAGGAATTCTTCCTTTCAGATACAAGTAGTATTCGTGGCCGTGATTCGCTTGGGGTAGTAAATACAAAATGTGATACTTCCGAATGATGACTTTGTCTCTGCGTAGCTTCTGTCCATATCTGAACAGTTTTAATGTGATTTAGTGAAGTTTCATTACTTAACATATTTGTTTGAAGGTAGAAACAGCTGATTTTATTTACATTCATAATCGTATGTTTCAGACAATAGGCTGCAAGTACATTCCACGATGCACTCATTAAAACAGTGGAAACGCAAGAACTTATGGGAAAGAAAAGCTCTGAAATTATTTTTCACTTGTCATACAGAAGGCATCAGACTTATGTTACTGGATACGCCAATATCGTTTCACAGCCGTGTAATAAACTTGTTTGAATTTGTCTTATAGCCATTACAGAAGGGCTTGTGCCAGCATGTTGTATAAAGCTGTTCAAAGGTGAAGTCATAGGTTCTAAAGGTGCAGTGAAGCTTTAAGGCTATGCAGATGTTTACTCATGTACTAGATGACCTTTAGAGGTCCTTTCCAACCCAAATCATTCTATGATTCTAATTCATGGCATAACATAAATTATAAAGTTTCAGGGACTTTTTTGCCATCTTATATCACAAATGCCCAGCTCTTTAAATCATAGAATGGTTTGGGTTGGAAGGGACCTCAAAGACCATCTAGTTCCAACCCCCCTGCCATGGCAGGGACACCTCCCACTAGACCAGCTTAAGGCCCTTTCCTGTCCTTTTTCAGGGTCTCAAGGTGGACATCTGCAGACAGACACTGCTTTCACCCCAAGCCACCCACCGTAGGGCTGCCCATATCCCCCCGTCCTTCCCCCCAAACCACAAGCCATGTCCCCAGGACATCCCCACACCTCCCCTGCCCCACTCTGTGAGGCCATGTCGGGGCTCAGCCCTACTTGGGGGCAACAAGGACCACGAGAGGGTGGGGGCACGGAGCCAAGTCACCAGCAGACCCCCAACCCCGACCTCTCCCCTCATCCCAGAGCCCTGCGAGAGGAAGGTGGTGATGGGGGTCCACGCAGCATCCCCACCACCCTCAACCACGGCCATGGCCAGGCCCGGGGCCGGAGGGAGAGGGGGGGGCTGGTTGGCGAGGGAAGGGTTAAAGGGAAGGCGAGCAGATCCTGCCTCCATCCTCCCCTCCCTCGCTGTTAGGCTGCTGCTTTGACAAGGGGGTGGGGTCGGGGCTGGCCGCCGTTTGCCGCAAGAAGGGGGGGGAAACGTGGCTGCGAGCGTGTCGTGTGTGTGTGTGTGCGTGCGTCTGTCGGCGACATACGACAAAATGAGCTGAGACTCCCCCCCCCCTGTCGGGGCGGGAGCGGCCACCCGGCTGAGCGACGGACGCCGCTGGACCCCCCCCCACATTAAACCTCCTCCGGCTTCATCGCTGCTGGGGAGCGGGGAACAGCCCCCCCAGCATCCCCCGCCAAGAGTAAGGCTCGGGGTGGGGAGCAACTGGGAGGAACTGGGGGTGAGTGGGTGGAACTGGGAGCAACTGGGAGTACTGGGGGGAACTGGGGCGACTGGGAGGAAGTGGGGGGGAACTGGTGGCACTGGAACAACTGGGAGGAACTGGGAGCACTGGGGGTGAACTGGGAGGAACTGGGACGAGTGGGAGGGACTGGGAGCACTGGGGGTGAACTGGGAGGAACTGGGGGGGGGGCTGGGAGGAACTGGGAGCACTGGGAGGAACTGGGAGCACTGGGGGATCCCCTTGTTGGGGGTGGGGTGAGGGTGGTGCCCCCGTGACGTCATCACTTCCTGTTCGGGGGGGGCAACACCCCCCCTCATTAATCACCTTCCAATTAATCACCCCCCCCAATTAATCCTCCCAATTAATGCCCCCCATTAATCCCTTCTAATTAATCTCCCCAATTAATAAACCCCCAATTAATCCCCTTGGCCAATTAATTCCCCGAATTAATCACCTTCCAATTAGTCACGTCCCCTAATTAATAATTCCCAATTAATCACCCCTAATTAATCACCCGCAATTAATAACACCCATCAATCCCCTTTAATGAATCTCCCCAAATTAATGCCCCCCAATTAATAACTCCCATTAATCTCCCTAGTTAATCACCGCCTAATTAATATCCCTTAATTAATCACCCCAATAAATAGTCCCTAATTAATTACACCGAATAAATATTCCCTGCTTAATCACCCCCAATTAATGTTCCCTAATTAATCCTTCCAATTAATAGTCCCTAATTAACACCCCAATTCCTATCCCCTAATGAATCCCCCCTAATTAATCGCCCCCAATTAATAACGCCCATCAATCGCCTCTAATTAATCACCCAAATTAATAGCCCCCAATTAATCCCCCTAATTAATCACCCCAATAAATATCCCCTAATTAA
>JAVSBS010024408.1:6152-24999 GCA_033124195.1 Coracias cyanogaster
TGGAAAGGACCACCAGGATCATCAAGTCCAACCTTCATCCTAACATCTCTCTAGCCACTAGACCATAGCTTCAAGTGCTATATCTACTCGTTTTTTAAACACCTCCAGGGATGGTGACTCCACCACCTCCCTGGGCACTGTGTTCCAGGGCTCAACCACATCTCAGTAGTAGTAGACCTTCAAAGGGCCCTTCCAACACAAACCATTCTAGTGATATTATGATTCTATAAAGATCCCAGTTACTTTATGTGACCAGTTCCAATGCCTTGCCCTCTAACTTTCTTTTACTAGCAGTTAGGTAAATATTAAGAATTGTTCAAAGTTTTGCCTGTTTTCCACTCAACTTTCTTTGTCTCTCTGTTACTTATAGAGGTAGCATTTTCATATGAAAAGAGAGAATATTACTGCTACCCTCGGCTCCCTCCCATGGGGCAGCCAAACATCACAGACTGTTGCTGATGGTCAACTTCAGCCTGTCTGTAAGAACTTACTGCATTTCTATGAACTAGACAGCAGGTTGCATCTTTGAAGACCTCATTGCCTTTCAAACAAAATAGTAATTTTTGTGCTTTCTGGTGCTTTAACAGAAAAGCATGAGCAAAATTCAATCTTAATCATTCCTGTGTCCCTAACATCTATTTCTATTCTTCTCACCTTGTTGTCTTCATGCATGGGCCACCTCACTATGAGATCAATAGATCCTTACCAGACTTACCCCTGCATCTCTCATCTTCTTCAGTGCATCACACTTTCAACAACTTAGTTAAAAGAAAAATGTTGAAAATTTGCTAATTCTGTGTGTAATGTCTGGTTTTGTATTTAATAAGGCAGGCTTCTGGGAAAAACAGGAATTTAAAAAACTAAGAAAATAAGTATAAAATCCAGGAATTCTCACATTAAAAAGGAAAATCTTTCAATGCTTGACTTCATGACTGACAGCTATAACTTTATTTTAGCTTTGTTTTATGTTCTTTCAAATATGTGAGCAAATTTATCTTAGCATGAAATGGAAACTTACAAGCAAGTCCCTTCTTTTTCCTTATTTCTTTCAGTCATTGACTTGATTCTTCCCCAAGGGGTGACCTGATTGAAGTCTTCACATTACTTTCTGATGGCTTGAACTTCTTGTGATACTGCTGCACAGTGAGATGCGTAGAGGCCAACAGTAAATCAAAGTGAGTAGGCATTCACAACACTCCTGTGTCTCTGAAAGCAGTCATGTTTGGAAAGTTTCCTCCACATTTACTATAACAGCTAGAAGTCTGTTAGTTTAGTTCAGTTTTTAATTAGATCTTAGGTTCTTTAAAAGGAGTTCGTTATTGCATCTATTATATGAATTATAAATATTTTTATTAACCTTTTCAGTTTTTAATGCATCTACTCTCTGGTCTCCTAATACCTACTGTCTTGCTGTTTTTGTAAAGAACCCCTGGGCAGCTTTAATTTATGCTAATATATTTTTTGCTTCTCTTTTCTTTTTTTTTTCATACTTGAACTGACTGTGAGATACCAGATCAATCTTGAATGTGTGAGCAATTATTCTGATGTTATTAGCTGGCTCTGGACATTAGAGGTAAGATTCACTTTCATTCAGAAATGATTAATAAGTCTTTAGCAGTAGCATTTTTCTTGTATTCTCCTCTAGTTAGGACTTACCAGAGTAAATGTAAAACTGTAGTATTATGTCTTAATTTCCTTAAGGTCCTTGTCTAGCTAAGTGAATGAAGTAGGAACTTCCAGGTCATGATTAATCTTACTAATAAATTAAAATAGATCAGATGAATAGAAGTCTAGAAATGTCTCTTTTTCCCCATTGACTGGAGAAAGAAGAAGCCAATAAGAGTCAGCTGAACTTTAGGTATTTATATTATAGGCATCCAAATGTAGGGTACAAGAATCTTGCCAGAGATGAGTTAAATAAAAAAGACTTGGAAGCAATGGAGTCTGTGTAAGTGTTTTATTTTTTATTCTGTTTGGAATTAGAGGGAAACTATTTAAGTTAAAAATGCTTAGTGAAGCACCAGAAAAGAATACTTAGGCATCTTGGAGTATTTTATGACAGGGTAGACAACTATTTGTCCAGAATATAGTGAGGGACAGAGAAAGCAAAAGCCTCTTATGATTCAGATAAGATATACATGTAAAAGGTGAGAAAAATGTGTGAGCATTTGTGGGCACTCTTACATTGGTATCAGGTACATGCTGCAGAAATTTCTGCTATTCTTCCCTTATAACATGAGAATAAAAAGACTGCAAAAACAGTGGTTGTCTGTTTGTACGTTGGCTACTATGAAATATTTTTTCTTATACTGAATATGAGGAACATCACATAATTTTCTACATCCCTAAGTAGGTCTTTTCTTTCTAATACACTTCCAATTAGAGTTCCTCAGTGAGCCAATATGTTGAACAAAAAAAAAGCACCTTGCAAGTGGAGACAACATGAACCTTATAATCTACTCACCATCCTACACTGTTCTTGGATGAGGAAAATACTTAATTTTATCCCTTTGGAAACTAGAACATCCTGAAATCTGCTCCTGTTATGGTCTCAAATCTGTGGGTTGGATGGGGTTAAGGAGGAAATTAATCAGGATTTAGACAAGTATCTGAAACAGGCAGGCTGACCTGGGGTGTCAGGCAAACCTGATAGGGTGCCCAATGACAAACTGGTTTATACTGCACTTTCTGCCTAATCACTCAGCCAAAATACTTATAAGGAAGCTGAAAACCTAATGAAAAGGAAGGAACCAGAGGTATAGTTCTTAAAGAGGTTATAAATTGGTTTCTGTTTGCCAGTTTAAGGTCTCCACATTGGGATTACAAAGAGAGAATGATTTTTCTCAGCCCTGGCTTAACAATTTTTGAAGTGGTGACAAGGTGGCAGGAAGGGGATAAGGCAAAGTTTGTGAGATAATAAGTGCTACAAGGACTTTGGGAAGAAAGGACAGAAAAAACTTTTAAATGTGAATGTTCCAGTGAGTACCAGAAAAAGAGATAAAAGATACTACCCCCTAGCCTTTCCAGCTGAAGATTTGAAGAGAGAGGAAAATATTTTCTTCACACTTCTTTGTTGTGTCTGTGAGTTTATAGGAACTTGTCACACATCCCAATAGGTAATGCTGGGATTCACAGATATTTCTTTGTGCTTGTATAAAGTAGTTGTCTTCTGTAGAGAATAATCCATTTTTTCACTTTCAGGGCTACTTTGCTAAAATTTGCTGCCTGCAGCCACCAGGTATCTCCTGAGAAATTATTTTAAGCAAACAATGGCAATGGTCAAAATATCAACAGATATAGAATCAGTAAAAGCAAACTCTGCATGATCCTCAAAATAAGTGTCCTTTTAGGTAATAAAGGAACCCCAGTCTTGAATTCCTCTGGCTCCAATTCCTTTCTAAGTTGCCTTTTGCTTTTGTATGCTTCTTTTCCTTCCCTACGTGCAGCTGTTAAAGATATTTTTAGCTACAGACAAAGTTTGCCTGTAGCACCAACTAAATGAGACTGTCACATAGTAAGGCTGTAAATGCACACAAATAATAAAGCAAAATCTACAACTTTGGTCACTGCCACCTGTTCCTAATATCTTCTCATGGACTCTGGCAAAGAAAGAAACTGAAGATGAAACAATACTTCCAAATTCATAAGGGGGTTGTTTTGCCTGGGTAGTACTATGCAAAAGGTTTGTCGGAGGAATCATTGTGGGGACAGGCATAGAAAAGGTGTAATGGGAATGCTGGCCACTGTGAAAGCTCCCAGATAAAGTTTATAGAAAGCTGTGCAGCACACTGTAAATAGAAGCACAAGCATTTGGCCTGTTTAAAACTGAACACTGCAGTTTCCTGCTACACTGTTGGAAGTAAGAGGGGGGCACTTCTAGCATTATGGATGCAGGCAGAATGACTTTACTTCTGCTGCAGAGGGTCAGTGTGTGAGCTCACCTGTGCGTAACACTCAGACCATGTGGTACAAAGATGTATTGTTTGCTCACAAAAAAAGTAAAGGCCAGTGATATATCAAAACATTTAATAACCAAAAGAGACACCATATGTAAATTGTTATTGTTGGTCGGTCCTTACAAGGCACCCTCTTCATACCATTTACTGTGCACACTGCCCCACTGGTCACTATCAGTTCTCCAGGTCATTTCAGCAGCTCTGCCCTACTCATGTAACAACAGGTGCAGATACTTTCCCATTGGCTAAAGCTGTCTGGTCCAGAATTTAAATCTAACTATAGCGTCTTAAGGGATCACGTTCATTTAGTGCTTGATGTTGTGCTCGTTCAGCAATCATCATTTTATGCTGTCATCAGTTGCCTGATCACACAGGCCAACGCTGAACTCAGCAACATCCCCTTGGATGTTTCTTTCAGACAGTCCTGCCATACGTTCCTGCGGGCCCAGCTCCTTCACTGCCCACTGTGGTGCCAGCATTGCCTGCTGGACACAATGGACAGACATGGCTCCTCAATGGCCCTTCACAGGGAAGGACACCACCCAAAGAGCTCAGCAATATACAGCCAGCCCCAGCAGAAGCCACATCCAACAGGAAGCTCTTCTGACTAATTGGCTCCTGGTTAAAATAGCCCACTCCAACCACAACCACCTGGGTGAGGGCAGAGTCTAACAGACAGAGGTGGGCCAGGTTCTGCTTTTGGAACATGAAGCCAATTGGAAACCAAAACATTCCGCAAGGCTGTGACTTATTCACAAGTCAAATCCATCTTGGGGCCCACAACTCAGGCCCCAGCACTTCACTTGACCAACTTGATCCTGCTTTTGTCAGTCAGATTTCTTATCGGGGTGCACTTATGGTGGTTAACAAGCCTATATACAGCATTGTGGTCAAACAGGTCAAAATTGGACCTCCTTGATCAGCAGTCTAATATAAAGAATCAAAACTGCAATTCTTCACACAAGTAAGCATTTTGTTATATGGTACACTATTAATTTCCCACTGATTGTCATATTCCAGTATGCATTTTCTAATTAGTCAATTATGCTATTTGTATGCTAAGTATGTGCATAAGTAGCAGACAGTAGTAGCACTCAATTCATTACACATTATGTATCTTTTAATGACACATTTAAACATTTTCCTCGATAAAGCATCATACAAGTCTTGTGTAGAGTTTTGCTAGTTCTTAGGCAAGCTACAGCAATTTGTTCATTAGATTGCCCTCCTACTATTTGAGAGTCACTTTTTCAAACTGTGTAGCCACCATATTTTTAAGACCTTAGCACTTTGGTTTAGCAGAGTTATTACAAATGAGGGTAACAGGCAATTTTTATTCACAGACTGTCCATATCAGAAAGGGCTGGATGAGGACTACAACAGTATCTGAAACGTGTTTATATGCCCTGTCTCGGCTCTAAGTCTTGCCTTGTCCTAAACTGAAATACTTGACACTGATATAAAAAAAAAGGGTTGCCTTTTTAAGCTTCCTACCTGGCAGGGTTTCCCCCAAAATAAGAATTACTACACCAAACTGCACCTAACACCAAAACTACAAGGGTAAGCCTGAACATCCCAGCCAGCTGTGGGCTACCACAGATGAACAGCTGTCCCACTCTGGATGTGTGCCTCTTGAGGGGCAGCACATGTCTGTGTTTGAACTCAAGTGGGCAACAGTTAGAGCAAGGTGTCTGAAACATGTTTTCATTACAGCAGAGGCATATCCTGCCGGATGCTTTGCAGAGTGCTGCTGGGCTCTGGCACTGTGGGGAAAAAAAATAGTGAACAAACTACATTTCCCAAACCCATAAATTCATGGAACAAAAAGGAGCTGTCACTCACAGTTGATTGAGCACCTCTTTGGAGAACAAACTCTCTTTTTCCTGACATGCTTTAATGAACAGTGAAATAGTTAACAGTCTTGACATTTACAGATTCTCAGGAGCAAGTAAACTCACTAGAGCATACTGCCTCATGGTAGACCAAGTCAAGCCTTCATTGTCAGTTTCTGCTTACAAGTCTATAATGTGTTGGCATGGGAGATTTTTATTAAATTAGAGAAGAACAATAATATTTTAAATCCTTCTCACAGAAACATTTTATACATATAAAGGTATACACAGTGGTTTTCTGCTACATAAAGACAGGTAATGCAATCTGGGGGTTTTATATCTTTCCCAGAAATGAATTGCCTTTGATCAGAACTCTTCTGCAATCACATGAAAATATCAGGCATTAAGATTTGGTGAGCTTACCTAAAAAGAAGACCAAATTTGTATGTTTCATAATCTTAAACATCTGCTGGGGCAAGAATAAAACAGCAATATGAAACATGAATTGGTATCTAAATTGAAAAAGTATGTATGTTTGTGTGAGCAAAAGAGAGATAGAAATCTTTCATGAACCCACATCTGTTCATTCCTCGCCGAACAGTTAATTCTGCCCCTAAATCTCAAAATCAATATTGTTCTTTCGAGCATGAACCCAGTAATTCTGTTCCTCCTTTAACTCTGCTTCTCATTTAGCATCTGGAATTCTTTAACATCATTCCTAAGGCTGGGATGTTGGTCTGTGCCTCATTCCTCTCTCTGTTTTTGTAGAGTCTCTGTATATGAGAATTTATTGGGGTTTTGTGTAGTTAAGGGTCTCCCCTGTTGCTGTCAGAAAGATAGATGATGGAGGATGAGTGGCATATTCCTGATTTCTGCTTTATTTTTTCCCTTTTCCTGTCAATGGAAGAAGGGAAGGGAGCTCATATTACTCTTCATAATGTCCCAGATCTGTTCTTTTGTTCTTCTTCCCCAGAGGTGTGGTAAAAAAAAAAAAAAAAAAAAAAAAAATCTTGTCTAACAAGATAGAACGAAGGTGGCAGGCAGTTATCCACTAATCTAAACCTCTGTTTTCAGAGTACTAAGATTGGAGGTTTTGTAAAATATGCTAATTACCAAGCATGGCCATTCAGCAGCCTACTGTCGGCTTACTAACTTTTAAAAATAATCTGGGATGAGAGATATTTTCTGTAATTGTATGGCTTGTGGTGATACTGACCATTAATGTCTGGAAAAAATGGACATCTGATAATGCTGTTCTTTATAGCACATTTGGAAAAGACAAATAAATTGGGTTAGTCATTGCAGTAAAAATGATGTTCACCTGGCGAAACACTGACACTGACTAAAGCTGATGAAGTAGATGTCCATTCTCTAGGCTCCTCCTAAAACCTACATGAGAGCTCAATAGTTTGAGTGTCCTCTTTTCAAAACATAATTTTAAAATAAAACCAACATAATTCAGAAACAGAGAATAAAAAAATCAGAGTGTTAGGTTAACTTGTACCCACTGTAAGAGATAGACAGGAAAACACCTGAAATATGCCAGATATATAGATCAGGTCAATTAGACTATGCCTAGCTTATGTTAGACCACCCATGAGGCCATGTGAAATATTCAACCAGAAAAGGGCTTGCAATTTTAAAGAATATTTTCAGGCACAATATTGGGAAGAGAACTGAAAGTCTGAAGTGAGAATGAGTGACATAGGGTTATCCACATAATACAGGATACATAGAAAAAAATGTCATCCATTCAGATCCATGTTTAGAAAATGTTCATAAATTTCCAGCAGGCCAGGAGCTTTCTTGATATCCCTAGAGCCATTTTCTAAAACCGATGTTATTTTCCACTAATTCCACCAGTAGGTTGGCAAGAACATTGATGTAATTTAGCAGCTGCCAAGAGCTCCCCAACTCACCGCTCCCAGTCAGGAGTGCCAGGAGTTAGGGCGAGGGAGCCTCGTTTTCAGCTCTGCCTTAAAACCAAAGTACTCTGAACCCAAGACCTTTTTATTCTTCTTTTTGTAACATTTTAAGTTCAATAAATACAATTTTTTCCTGAAATTTCACTTTTCTGAGAGCTTTGGGATTTACTCTGGTGACAATTTACAGCTCCCTTGCTGATTTGGAATCTGAGAAGAGGAAGGATGTGAGGATATGCCTGCTGTAGGGAAGATAATCCAGCTTTCTCAGAAGCAATCTTACAAAAAAAGTAAGTGGATATAAACAAGACAGTATAAGAAGAAAAGGAAAATGAAGCAAAGGTAGCACAATGGTATGACAGTGCCTATTGCAAATAAAGATTCTTAAAAACAATCAAAGTTGGGGGATAATTTGATTATCACTCATAACTATAAAAACCTTATTTAACAGCTTCATATGTCTCAACTGCTAGGTAAACTAGCTAATATTGTAGTGAGTTGACTTAAGACGTGTTGCAATACAAGATTGAAAATTTTTATTTAAATGACCATGTAACCATACCACAATCAAATGTACAAATAAACCTTTAAACATTGCACAAAACCTCTTTTAACCAATAATTCTTATAAGCTCCTACTGAAATCTGTAAAGGTTTAGACCACAGTTAAAAAGCTCCTCATCTTTGTTAGTTAAATATTACCAGTGACATAGCACTGCAGAGAGATAAACCATATGACAGTGGTTTTGGATGCTTCAAAACTATATTGCAAAACCTGTCTATAGACTGCTATGTCAGCATGGACTAATGTGGATAGCCTTTAATCATAATAAAAAACATCTAGTATCTGTTCAGATTTATTTTGAAAAATCACGAGAAATTTCAGCTGAGCACTAAAATTGAAGTATGAACTGCATTTTGAAGCTTGTGTTTTGAAAGTGCATTGTGCATTAATATTTAATTTCTAATATAACCGTTTTATAATCTGTATTCATATAAAGCAGTAAGATGTTAGTATATAATAAAAACTGACATGTTTGTAATATAGGGTATTTTTACACATGAAGTTGTGAGTACACTTAAGGGATCACAATGCACATAGATTTTTCATGCCTTCAATAGATAGACTCTATTTTGTTTAAAACAGGCATATATGTGGATCATTGCCTGAATTTCTGAAAACATGTTCATATATTTCTGAGCTTACACTTCACCACAACAGTTTGCACAGAAAAGGCCAGGAATTAAAACAGTTCTTCTTATCTGTGAAAAAAGACAATAAAGGATGGGTGAAAGGGCAGCTAAAATTGTTTCTGAGTTTAATTCAATTATTGCACCACAGAACCTTTCAATTGACTTAAACATATTGCCTTCAATATTCCTTTTATTTGCTAATATGAAATATAAGGTATACAAATTACAGAAGCTAAATTATGTATTGAATGCCATTTATTACATAAATATTTGTTTGACTTAATTGCCACTAACGCTAATTTCCTTAACTGAGTTAACTCCATGATAAACTAACATGACTGAACTATGGCTCATATGTGAGAAGATTCCAGGTCTATCTAAAACCTGACTTGTCCCTCCTGTCCACAGCAAAAGTAAGAGTGTGGATGATAAAATTTTATTCTTTCTCCTGCAGCTGAACTAGAGATTAGGAAATGAGATCTTGGCAGATTATCTCTGATGGATCAATGTCCTTGGACACAGATATATGTTAGGCACCTATGGATATTGTGCATCATCTTGGAGTATTTTCCTCCAAATTTCAGTGAGGGAAGGTCAATACAGAAGGAAGAGTGATTATTTCATAGTAAAATGACAGGGGATATAGGGTGTAGTGGATGCTTCACCTTCCAGCATCAAGAAATGCTTGACCTTGGTAGCCTTTTTTCAGATCTGAGTGATCTGATCAGGAAACCTTTCTAAGTGAGGAAGAATCTCTTCACTAACCATCTATTTAGAGACCACCCTGAGACCACACTGCACTTAACCCCTACCATAGGTGATCACAAAGAAGAAGAAACTGGCTGATCTTCTTTCTTGTCAGCAGGAGTTTGGATACTGTGACGTTGCTCAACCTCAGAGAGGTCATTGCCCCTCCGGACCATCATCATGAATCTCAAAAATTGTGTAGGCTGAGATTGGAGTACATACAAAGGTCAGTTTAATGCCCTGGAAACCAGAAAAATAGACTGCCCACTGGTACCAAGTAGTTAACACTACATTTTCTTAACAAATAAGAGTCTTTTCACAAGCTGTGGTATTATCTGTGTTTTCAAGCTATGTCATTTTACACCTACAAAGGATTCCTTGAAAATCAAGTCTTCTATAAAAGTGTTTGAAATTGCAATGTATCATTTTATGTTGGTAGGGTAGGGTTTGCTGGGTTTTTGTTGGCTTTTCTGGCAGGGATTTTAGAAAGATTCAGAGATTAAAAAGCAGCATAGAGATAAAGATCAGCTTTGAAAGATAGCATATACTGCGCACTATGGTTTGTATGAACTAATCTCTAATGCCTCTTTGGGAAAAAACTCCAACCGAAGCTTATGGTCCATTGAATACATTAGCAATGACTACTTATTAATCTTAGAACCTTTTCTAATAAACAGAGTAAATCCTAAAATGAATATAAATTGAACGTGTCCAAGGGTAAAATATATTCAGCTATGAAATGTACCCTTACATTTGCTGAAATATCTATGAAGTAAGTGGTGTGTCACAGAAATAATCTGTATCATTTCTTTGTCATTTGCTTATAGTCAACAAGAAAAGAAGTGCCAGCAGCTGGCATTTGCAAGTAACACATCTGTGTCAATCTTATATATTATTATAGGCATGGCTAGTAAATTTGCATTGTTGTTGCTGCTGTTGCCATTGCAGCTGTTGTTATGTACTATGTGCTACAGTTCTTCTAAATGCATGACCAATGACAAGCAGAAGAGAAATCTGAAGGGGAAATTTAGAACAAACATCTTAAAGTCATAAAGTGCAATATGCAAATTAATCATTGGTATGAGTGATGTTTATGAAAAAGATGTAAGTGTAAGTTGACACTGTATGGAACTTCAGCTGTGCATGTTTCGGCCAACAGTCTGTTCCATGCAATCCAGCATGGACAAAAGCGCACTCAGGAATCATTACAATAAACAGAGGCACAAATGCCTATAGAGATCAGGACATGGCAAGATGCATAAAAAATAGCGATGTTTATTTCCTAGCAGGAATCAAACCATTATAGTTACATGAACAAGAAACAAAAAATATACAGAGATTGAATCTAGTGGTAAACAAAATTTTACAGTTTTGTTATCTTAAGGAAAGGAAAGAATTTATGTGCGGTCCTTTAGAGGCAACTGACTCTCATTCCACTATCTATGCAGGGAATACAGAAGCTGCATTAAACAACCCAGCTTGAATGGTTCTTTCTTATCCAGGAAGAAAACCAAGGTCCTAGAGTAGCAGTGATTCATTACTTCAGCTGGCACTTATTTAGGCAAACTGAACTCTAGAATGGAAGTATGATATGATGGAATATCAACTCAAATTCCAGGGCACATCTGCAGAACCAGAACTAATATTACACTGGGAAAAATTACTAAGAGAAAACAGAAAACATGAAGCATGTAAGAATAAAATCAGAACTGGTTCTCATACTTACTTGCCATAACAAAAACTCTAAAATATCCAGATAAGGTAATTGTATCAGTTACAGTGATACACCAAACAAGATAGGTAGCAAGAGGCATAAACCTGAGAACAATTTGGGGTATATGTCTGTCTTTAAATGTACATTTATGTGTGTAAGAATGCATGTGTACAGGCAGAAAAGATTCAGGCTCATTTCAGTAGTGCCCAGTGATAGGACCAGGGGCAATGGGCACAAACTGGAACACAGGAAGCCCTAGCTGAACACAAGAAAACACTTTTTCACTGTGAGGATGATTGAGCACTGACACAAGTTGCCCAGGGAGGCTGTGGAGCCTCCCTCTGGAGATATTCAAATGCTGTCTAGCATATATGATCAAAATAAAATTCTATGGCTTAATGAAGTTTTCTCTTTAAGATACGCAACTTCCACAGTAATGCCATAAGGTGAAATTATTACTTCTTTGCAGTTGAGTACTTCTATCCCAGAGACATTTTACAGGTGTTAGTCTGTGGGGCTGAATGTAGATACTAAATATGTTGAGAGCTTTGATCCACATCCTGAGAGACATTTATATGTTAAAGTTCCATAGACTGAAATGGATGAAATTATGATTAAGCTGAAATTAACTGACTTTTCAGTGCCTAAATCTCTCTGAGGTATTTGGTCCTCTCTCTTCAACAAGAAAACATGTCAAACAGGAAAAGTCCATCATTACATAGTTGTCTTGGTACAGCTCTTGTTTCTTGAGCTGTATGTCTGAGTTTGTGCTCTGTAAAATTACCAAAATTAAAATGTATTTTTAAGTGGAATTTTATCTTCTTACTACCCCTCCAAAATGTTTACAAATATTACCAAAATAATAACTCAAAATTAAAGCAGTCAGTGGACATACATATAAATATATTAATATTTTCCTTCAAATAAGACAACTTCCTTATAACTTTCTTTGAATGCTGTAAAGACAAAACCACATCTGAAATACTAGAAAAAAGATTAACTAACCACAGGAACAAAAAAGACCAGTGAAAAGTGAGAGCAGCTAAAAGTGTAATACAACAAACCCTTGAAATTTTCCTGTGTCTGGCTCCAAAAGGCTACAGGATTCTGGAACCCGTTTTCTGTCTTGTAAAGATTATATTGTATGTGCTATTGTATTACCATGATTAGATGACTACATGCATGCAGATCAACATTAATATCTGTTTAACAATTCATAAGAAAGACTTAATCAGTGCTTTTAAATTAATTTCCACAAATTTGCAGTTGATATTCATTTATCAGAAGCATTCGTTGGGTTTTTATTGTAAGTCAGCCTACTGCACCCTGTCACCTAGTTTGGGCATATTGGATATATCTGACATAATTAAAGGAAGATTCTCACATCAAGGTTGAGTTATGTATATCTACTAAAGGATTCAGTATTAATTTGCAATGTGAGATAAGCAAGGAGACAGAGCATTAGATGGTATGGAAAAGCCATCAGACATCTCAAAATTTGAGTTCTATAATTTACAAGCCAAGCACAAAGGCAAACCCCATATTCAGGCAGATGTTTGTTCCCTTGACTGAAAAAACAGCAACAATAAAAAACCAAACAACACCCCCTTCCCCAAACCCACATTTTGCATACAGAATAGAGTATCTGCTAGAGGAAAATAAAAATATGTTAAGTTTTATTTTGAGCATTACCACACCCAGGTTTTTATCACTTCTTTGTAATAATAGAGTGATAGACATGGACCCACTATGACATTAATTCAACCATTCTTCACAGTAATTACTACCTCCTGAGATCACTTCATCTTCTTCCCAGCTAGAAATATGGTACATAACACCACATGGCACCAATACTTTTTTTTTTTTTGGTCATTCAAACAAGTCTTCACTTAGAGAAATATCTGTGTTCCTGTTTAGAGATTCTTTAGAGATTTAGCTTCAGCTCCAGAGGCAGCAGGATCTGGTAGGCTGCAATACCTGACTGAGAGATTGCTTGCTGACTGGCAGTAAAATTTCACAAGTATGTATGTCTGTAAATACAGGTAGTCATTCTCTGAATATAACCAAGCTCTAGCTCACTTAGACTCATCTTACATTTCATGAGTTTTTGTATCCACTGGAAATCTGAGATGCAACATCACAGGCATCTTCTACTGTTCAGCAAACAGCTGACACAGGTGTTTAAAAAGGACAGAAGTATTAGTAATATTGAAGCATTCTGTTTCAGCACACTCTCCCACCTGCAGTCTGCCATCCATTTCTAGGATACTATTCAGGAGTTTGTTTTTTTAAACTCTTCTCATTTTGCTCTTATTTTATATGCAAACTAGCACTTTGTGCACACAAATTCCTGGTAGCTGTTGTACGCTCAGTTGTTTAGTTTGAGCACTTCCAGTGACCAACCATGCAACTGAAAGGGAAAGCTCCATCTCTCCATTTATTTGAAATAAGGTATCTTAATATTCTGTATATGTTAAAGCATCTTTGACTGGTGCTTCCTCAGTTTGTCATATAAGTACATAGTTCCCATGAGATCAAACTTCCATTTTGGATACATTCCCCAACAAAGCTGTATTTTGGGTGGGAGTTTTACTGTCTTCCTGACACCACAGGCCTGGAGCAGGTATCTCCAGTGATCTCTGGCCCATTCCCCTTCCCAAGCTTTTGGCTTCATCTGTGTTATACCTCACATTTTTCAAGTGAGATCCCACATGACAGAGCAGAGGAGTGGGAGGGAGGTTTTTGTTGTGTAACAGACTCCCTTCAGATGGCTGGAAAATTATTCTTCTCTGTCTGGCATTTTTTATCAGAAAATCCAGTATCACCCCACGTTAAGCTTACCACCAGTGCAACTGTGACTGTCACAATACAGTCATCCCAGTGTAATGGGCTGAGTGCGTCCCACTGAAATAAGAAACAATTAGTAATTAAAGAACCATTTTCACAGATTCCATTCCATGCTGTCCTTTTGAGGAAAGGGGAGTCAAACACAACACCCAACTGCTGTACAGGGCTTCTTACAGCTGGCATTTTAAACTCTTATGTTTCAGGAAGCACTTTGCTGTTTTCCTTAGCAAGTACTCTTTCTTTATTCCTTCTTGGTTATATTTAAGCCACTTCCTACTTTCCCCATCCCTATTTTCAGGTTTCTTTCATACTTTGGTTACCTTGGTTGATCTCCCTTCAGACACCAGATCAAAGTTCTATATAGCAACACAAATAGCCACTAGAATATATACTAGCTCTGCTTGATATAACATGACACTTCAGAATCACCTATTTTGGGGGGGTGTGATTACAAGGAATAATGCAATTTAGCTACTTTCTGCTGGCCTGCTCCTTGTGATGGGAAAACTCCAACTTTCAATACTTTAAGACCCTCCCAGTGAGAAATGTTTTGGTCTCTGTCCAGTCTGTAGGTGATACATAGCCAATGAAAGATCTTTTGCAAAGTATTCCTCCTACACTGAGGAGGTGGAAGACAGGCAAAGGCATTGGAGAGTGTCAGAGACATCAGCCAATACCTTTTACAAGCAGTCGGTAGGGCAAAACAGAAAAATCTTGTTAGCCAGCTTCTCCTTCCCTCTATCCCTTCTTCCCTCCTCCCTCCCTTCCACTCCTCTGCTCTGTCATGTGGGACCTCACTTGAAAAATGTGAGGTACAACACAGATAAAGCCAAAAGCTTGGGAAGGGGAATGGGCCAGAGATCACTGGAGATTCCTGCTCCAGGCCTGTGGTGTCAGGAAGACAGTAAAATTCCCACCCAAAATACAGCTTTGTTAGGGAATGTATCCAAAACTGACCTCCTCTTGGGGTAAAAAAAAAAAAAAAAGAGGAAGAGCAGGGGAAGTGGGTGATGGCTGAAAGAACTAGAAGCCACAAAATTGACTTTCAGGCTAAAGAAACGGCCCCACATCAAGCTACAGATTACCCACGTGACAGAGCTGACAATTCCAGATGTCCCAGATAGAACAGATTTTGTTCATTAAAAAAAAAAAGAAGAACAAGAAAAGAAGAATACCTAATCCTAAAACTTTATCATATTTATTAAGCCTTATTTATTTATTTAAGCCTTTAAGGCTTGGTTGAGAGAGGGTCTGTCCTTTGATGGAAATCCTGGCACTAGGACTGGCCCTTCCAGACTTCCAAGTGCTGCATTTATAAGAGGATCCTGAGCATCAGATCTGAATTAATGGAAAAATATACGCGGTGTGTCATGATGGCTTGATTGATGGCAAACAAGCTTGTATTGAGGAGGAAGAAGAGTCAGAGCTCTTGCAACACAACACAGAAGATTAATGCTAAGTATATCAGTATTGATGCAGGCAGCAGATTACATATCATAAAGGGTTTAAACGGTATCAACAGCCAAAAAAAAAAAACCAACATTACACGAAGACAAGGAACTCACACAGATAATTGAATTCCAGAAGTTCTTTACAAGATCAGATATATCATAGTAACATAGTTACAGTTCAATTATGAATTTCATCTTTATTGTTTCAGTATTATAGCCAAAAGACTTGCACTCTAACACAGAAAAAAAAAAATCAGAAAATAAAAAAACACTTCCACCACCGTCCCTTCTTTCTCATCATTAGGAATCAGTACTACATCTGATGAATCCCTCTAGGATGAAGAATATGGTTGTTTATTATCTTGTATCTTTTATGTGAGAGGCCATTGCACATCCTATAAATTCAAAGATATAGATGTCGTAAAAGTACCCCATATGATAGCGACTAATTTCTCAGCTATATGCTTTTGCTTTGCTTCTGTAATCTCATTCAAGAATCTGTTATCTAACACTGAGCTGAATGGGACCTATCTGTGCTCTGGCAGTAATAGAGTGCCCTACTGAAATGTTGACTGAAATAATAATGTCTTGAACACTGAAATATTGTATATTCAAAACACTTTTTAAAAAGGCCAGGCTCCGTAGGGGTAGAGGGCAGGGAATACTCACAAAGTAGTAATAAATATCACAAAAACCCCTCCATCCTTTAGTTAAGACAAAGCTTCCTATTCCTTGGAGAAGAAAATCTAAAATGACTGTGAAATGTCTTTTTAAGCAACGGTGCATCAAAACAAAATACTATATCTGGTAGCAAAACATGTGGTATCTAGCTCTCAGTGTTAAGTCATACATAGCTGGTAGTACTTATATGTGAAAAATTATCTCCTTCTACATATAAGCTGATACATGGATTTATATCCCTAGCTGAAGACATCAGATGTGAATCTTTCCTTTTAACTTGTAATAACACTTTCAGGGCATCCACAAGAGCAGTGCCTTGCAGGAAACACTGACTTACCAGCAAAATTATTCTTATATTTTTCACTAATGGAAGATAGTTTTCATTAAAACATATTAATGTTTGTCTCAAAAAAGGAAAGAGAAGGAAAAAGAGTCCAATACTGTATAATTTTAAAAGCAAATCTCTCAATAAAAAAGGGAGGACAAGGCAAAAGGAAGAAAAAGGGAAAGGAACAGCTCAAGAAAAAATACAATTTTGTCAAAATATTTCATGCAATATTAAAAAAAATCCGGCTAGATTTATTTCATCCTGTTTTCCCCTATACTTACATAATCAAATATTTCATAATAAAAGTAAAATTGACCAAGTCAACAGGACCGCACAGTACCATATTCATATCTTGCCTATCTTCAGGCAAATATCCTGCTTCACTATGGGTAATTCTTTGAAAATACTGTGATTTCTAGGAAATGTTTGCCACCATGACTACATATCTCATAGTTTGAATCTAAACTAGTGTGAAAAACATTTGAAAAATAATTTAAAATGTATATTCTATAACTAGCAGTCATAACTTTACAAGTATCACGTGACATTGCGAAGATTTGAATCACCTCCTGCTTTTCATAGAAAAATGTTTTTCTGCTACACTTTAAATTCCCTTTTTCTCTTCTGTGGAGAAAAACTTCTTACATTATGAATCCATTTATGTTCCTAGATTCTAAACACATAGCATGTATTTTTATTTTATGTTGTATTTTTTTTATGATTTCAAAGAGCACTTCATTCTGACTGCGATATGCACTTTACCATTCTTGTATCTTACAGAAAGACAGGGGCAATATTTTCTTAGGGGTTCATAATTATTGATGAAGACTTATTGGAATGATTTTTACCCATTGATACTGTGGATAAAATGAAGAACATATTGTCAATGTCACCTGTTCTGGCACTTTGCAGGAAGCAATTTAACAGCAGCTGTGGAAAATGAGATCATAAAGGTTAACAGGGTAGAGATCATAACAATCATTTTAATGGAGTTTTAGAGATTCAAGTTATATCTTTTTTTTAAGGGTATTCTGAAGGTTTATAAAGGAAGCTTAATGATGTGCATGCTTGTGCATGAAGAGAGTTTATGCATCAGTATTCCAGAACTGAATGCACAACCAAGGAGACCTCTTTGCAATATGTTAGTTGTTGGTGTGCCTTTAGGGTAAAATACTTACATTATTTTATGTAGGAGCCATAGCAACATAGAGGTGCAAGATCAAGTACATACTGAGTTCAAAGGATCAGGTTGTCAAGCAACGTCTTAAATAAACTCAAGTCTGGCATGGATCTCCAGATACATCTATGCAAGTTAAACCAAGGCTTTTTAACTGTCAGTATTATTTAATCTTCCTGATATAAGGACACTGAGAAAAAGATGAGAACAGACAGTGTAGTAGAACAGGCAACGTTGCACAATGGCTTCAGTGCCTGCTTTCAAAGGACTCCTAATAATAAACTAGTTTGAATAAATTAGACAATTCTTATTGTATGGAAATCTCTAGAGCCTTTTCTCCAAAATTTTTACTGTTTAGTGGCTCTCAGTGAATGCAATCATCATGAAACTTTATATATTTTCTTCATATACCCTTCAGTGATAAGAAGTGTATGTAGCCAGGAAACCATGCCGTCCAAGTCTATAAAAAGTGGCACTCAAAGGGCTGGTGGAAATGTTCACTTTACTTTTTAGGGCTGAGATATTAATCTGCTTTCTAGTTTGATGAAATGAACATCTTTGTTGATATGACAGTTTTATTTCTCTGCTGTATTTGCTATTTCGTATTGGTGCTTTGATCATATCTTCAAATCTTTCTTCCCTTCACCTTCAACATCTTAGCCAGTAGGTATTTTCCTAAATCAACTTGTGTGCTGCCTTTCTAGTGATGGCTATCCAAACCTCTCCTCTGCACATATGCCCTTTTCCACCTCCAGTTTAGCTTTCTTACTTTCCCTCTTTTAGGGAGTTAGATAATTGTAGAGGAATGTCAGTGTTGTGAAAGATTTTAAATCAATCAATATCTAGACACAGCTGTGAGTATAGCAGTACTTCACCAGATTAAAGTGCACTTGGAGAGGAGAGGAGAGGGGAGGGGAGGGGAGGGGAGGGGAGGGGGGGAGAGAGAAGAGGAAGAGGAAGAGGAAGAGGAAGAGGAAGAGGAAGAGGAAGAGGAAGAGG
>JAVSBS010024408.1:25037-36290 GCA_033124195.1 Coracias cyanogaster
AGGGGGGGAGAGAGAAGAGGAAGAGGAAGAGGAAGAGGAAGAGGAAGAGGAAGAGGAAGAGGAGAAAAGAGAAAACTAATTCCCTCACTTCCCTGAATTTCCACCCTCCATATCTCATGTTAATCACTTCTTAAAGTTGGTTACAGTGCTCATCTCTTCTTTAGAAAATGCTACTTCTCGTTGATGATGAAAATGAGAAAAATTGCAATGGCATAAAGAGGAAAAAAAAAAGATGGATATTTTTTACATGGAAAAACTCCTCTGACACATCATTTTCACCCCCTCCCACACTTCCTTTGAAGGCTGAGAGTCCTTTCATATACTGCACTAAGAAATCATTTCTGGCCAATCAAAGTGACAATGACAAAAAAGCTCTTCACCTCAAGATACATCAATCATCTGCTTTGTTCATGGCTGGGTAAGAATCTGAACGTGTAAGATACAAACTTTAAAACTGCTTCTGGGTTAGTGTTAGCCCTTAGTGGAACTTTAGGATTCGGGGTGGGGGGGGGAGGAGGAAGAGGAAAAAAAAAAGAAAAAAAATCCCCAATATCAAACCCCAATAAGGTTTGAAAAACTGACCAAATACACCAAAAATATTGCTGCAATCACCACTCTGGGATCGGATGTTTCTTCCAGCTGCTGCACTAACTTTCACAGTGCTGCTGACTGTACTGGAAGAGGTAAATTGCTAAGCAGAACCATAATCCCTGTACGGTGCCGTTCTTTGCATTGGCCTGTGCATGCTTCACCACTGGTATTTTTCATTGCAGAAATAGCTGGAATTAGATATTGCATTATGGCCCTAAATGAAAATGAACAGTTAAGGTCTAGGGACACTTAGTCAAAGTGCATTCTTTTATGTGAATTAGCAATAGAACAGAGATACTCAGAAATGGTGTGGGTCATGCAGTGTGTGATGAACTGACACAGTTTTCTTTGCAAGCATCATGACCATCTTTCAAACGACAATATCTTCACATCACATAATGTACTCAGTATGAGCAATGGTATGTGTCCATGAATTGGTCAGTTATGAATCTTAATTACTATGAACATCTTAATAAGTATTATGTTAATATCGTTTCTTATTTCAACACAAAATTTTAATAAAATCTCTATTTGCTGTATTCTAGGCTTTCACAATCAGGATTTATGAGCAGATGATGGTTGTCATATGCTGCAACATGAGATCACAGGACAAAAGTATAAGAAAAATATAGACAGATATTTATGCAAAACTGAAATTAATCTTTCTGCTGAAATCAGGTTACTGACTTTTTAACTATTCAACAAACCTTTACTCCAATTAATTTTAACTATGCAAAAAATAAAAATAAATGAATATTGAAACATGGATAAAAGAACCATACTCATTGTCTGTGATCACTAGGCATGATTTTAATCTAAGATGATTAGTGAAACTTGTAGACAGTCCACTGAAAATTGTAATTATCTCTCCAAAATAATCAGATTGGGTAGACCTTATAATATGACAGTTCTTAGATTAAAATATTTTTAATTTTCTAATGAATGTTGACATGTACGTGTTACTCTTGTTAAGACAGTTAACAATGCATAAGAATGGAGAGTCTGCTGCTTCAAGTCTGAACGCTTCCCCTATTCTATGTTCCAGAGAGATTCTGAAGTGCTGGGGCCTGAGCTGTGGGCCCCAAGTTGGAGTTGACCTGTGAATGAGTCACAATCTAGCAGAATGTTTTGTTTTTCCGATTGGCTTCATGTTTCAGAGGCAGAACCTGGCCCACTTGTGCCTCTGCCCTCACCCTGGTCGTCATGGTTGGGGGGGGGGTGGGCAAGGCTAGGATGATATTAACCAGGAGCCTGTTGGATGTGGCTTCTGTTGGGGCTGGTTGCATCTTGGTGACCTCTCTCTCAGTGTTGTCCTTCCATGTGAAGGGCCACTGAGGGAGCCATCTCTCTCCATTGTGTCCAGCAGGTGATGCTGGCACCACAGCAGGCAGTGGAGGAGCTGGGTCCACAGGAACTTATGGCAGGACTTTCTGAAAAAAGACTTATGAGGGGATGTTCCTGAGTTCAGTGTTGGCCTGTGTGATCAGGCAACTGATGGCAGCATAAAACGATGATGGCTGAACCAGCACAACAGATTCACACACTGAAATGTTTAGAAACATCTCCTTCTCTTCTTGTTTTCTGGTGTATATGCCTTCTAATTTCTGTATTGTGTTCTTCTGTGAATTAGGAATTCCTAGAAACAGAAACAAACAATCTGGAACATAACCAATTTAGAAAGCTATCTGTCCTTTCCATCAGGGGAAATCTGCACCATCCTGTGGGTATATTATTTCTTGGATATATTGTGTCTTGCTACATTGTCTGTTCTCTATACTAAACACAATGCCAATAATTCATAAAAATTTGTGGAAAAATGCATGCTTATAGTATCCATGCAAAAAGAAAAGTGTGTTCTATAGGTCTGAGTCAGATATTTTGTTTATGTCAAATTACTTCTGTTTTGGATACAGCTGTACTTCAGATTCCATTGTAGCCAATGTAAATAGATTGAGCTTTTTTACTGAGTTTACCCAGCTACTGATATGCAGTTTAACCTTGTCAGCACAGAACTGAACAAGGGTTAATTTATGCTGCTAAGTAATATTCAGTATTCCTTTTGGAAGCTACATTTTAAGAGGCTTTAGAATGTTTTGTAGTAGTAATAGTAGTAATTATTAGTGTTAACATTATAGTTGGCATCATATTTGACATGTTATTTGACAGTACATAGGATTATGGTGTTATATTGTAACAGAAGTAAAGAGCAGAGTTAAAGTGGAGGAGAGAAATTAGAATACAGTATTACTGACTTAGTGATTCATACCAAAACAAACTTTCATGTCCCTAAGCATAGATATATTTTGAAAAAAAAATGATAGAAACACATGTATATACTACATTTTCAGTCCAGGATCAGAGCATTTAGTCCAACAATTCTGAGTTCGTTCCTGTTAATGTCTTTCATTCAGAAAAACAGAAGTAAATGAAAATATGAGACTCGTCCAAACAAAATATTTTGAACACAAGTAAAGAATAATGCCTTCATCCCTACACCCAGTCACCAAGTTTCTTAAATTTTTTTTAAAAAGGAGAGTAATTGTACTAGGTGACTCCCTTCTGAGTGGAACAGAGGGCCCCATAGACCAGCCAGATATACACCACAGGGAAGTCTGCTGCCTCCCTGGGGCTCAGGTTAGAGACATTACTAGGAATCTCCTCAAACTGGTACAGCCATCAGACTACTATCCTCTGTTGGTTATCCAGGCTGGTAGTGATGAAGCTACAGAGAGGAGCCTGAAAGCAATTTAAAAGGACTTTAGGGCACTGGGGAGATCGCTTGATGGCTTAGGAGCATAGGTTGTGTTCTCCTCAATCCCTCTAGTAGCACAGAAGAATGCTGAAAGAAGGAGGAAAACCCACTTGATTAACATGTGGCTTAGAGGCTGGTGCCACTGATGGAATTTTGGGTTCTTTGATCACGGGGAGCTTTACACCACATAAGGTCTACTGGCGACAGATGGAGTTATCTGTCTCAAAGGGGGAAAAAGATCCTTCCATATGAGCTGGCCAGGCTCATTGAAAGGGCTTTATACTAGGCCTGAAGGGGGAAGGGGATAATACCAGGCTTGCTAGAGTTGAGCCTAAGGGTGGCCGGCCATTGTTGGGAATGAAATCATCAGGCTGCATCTACACTAATGCACAAAGCATGGGCAACAAACAGGAGGAGCTGAAAGCCATTGTGCAGCATGACAGCTATGACAGAGTCGCCATCACGGAAACATGGTGGGATGACTCTCATTACTGGAGTGCTGCAATAGGTGGCTATAAGCTCTTTAAGTGGAACAGACAAGGTAGAAAAGGCAGTGGGGTGGCTGTCTATGTTAAGAGAGTGTTTTGATTGCATAGAAGTCAGCAACCGAGGTGGAGTGGTTGAATGTTTATGGGTAAGGATGAGGAGGAAAGCCAATGAGGCAGATATTCTGTTGCGAGCCTGTTATAGACCACCTAACCAGGATGAAGAGGTCGATGAAGAGTTCTATAGACAGTTGGCTGAAGCCTCAAAGTCACCAGCCCTTGTTCTTGTGGGGAACTTCAACTTACCAGATGTCTGCTGGAGATAAAACACAGCAGAGAGAAGGCAGTCCAGGAGCTTCCTAGAGTGTGTAGAAGATAACTTCTTGACTCAGCTGGTAAGTGAGCCCACTGGGGTGGTGCCTTACTAGACCTGCTCTTTACTAACAGAGAAGGACTAGTGGGAGATGTGGTGGTCAGCGAAGGAGCTGGGACCACAGGAACTTATGGCAGGATTGTTTGAAAGAAGACTTCTGAGGGGATGTTGCTAAATTCAGTGTTGGCCTATGTGGTCAGGCAACTGATGGCAGCATAAAATGATGATGGCTGAATCAGCACAACAGGTGTAGACAGGTGTACTCTTTGCTGGGTTACAAACTGGCTGGATGGCTGAGCCCAGAGAGTTGTAGTGGTGAGTAGAGTTAAATCCAGTTGGTGGCCGGTGAAAAGCAGGATTCCCCGGGGCTCAGTTCTGGGGCCAGTCTTGTTTACTATCTTTATTCATTACCTGGATGAGGGGATTGAGTACTCTTCCAGTAAATTTGCAGATGATATGAAATTAAGCTGGAATGTCGATCTGCTTGAGGGTAGAAAGGCTCTGCAAAGGGATCTGGACAGGCTGGATTGATGGGCTGAGGTCAGTTGTATGAAATTTAACAAGGCCAAGTGCTGGGTCCTGCACTTCAGTCACAACAATCCCCAGCAATGTTACAGGCCTGGGGAGGAGGCGGGAAAGCTGCCTGGTGGAAAAGGACCTGGGAATGTAGGTGGACAGCTGGCTGAACGTGAGCCAGCAGTGTGCCCAGGTGGCCAAGAAGGCCAAAGGCATCCTGGCCTCTATCAGAGTTGGTGTGACCAGGGAGGTGATTTTCCCATCCAAGTATAAGATTACAGGATAGGCTAGGCATCTGCTTTTCCCTACTCATTTCAGTAAGAAATATTTATCTCTAAAATACCACCCACAGAAATAATTGTAAAACTGCTTGCTTATTATGGTCTAGATTTTTTAATTTCATGTTTTCCTTCCTGTTCTGCTTATGAAGGCCAGTGGAGTTTGCATATTTTTTTTAATGTTTTTTTATGTCTCTCTGGTTAGTTGACTAATTCATACTTGCATACAGTTTTTCTATCTTTCAGTTTATTTCCTGTCCTGTCAACAGTGTTTTATTTCTATGGAGCCATAAGCCAACATGATGGTATTTAATGCTGGGCTGAGCTAGTTTCTAACTCTGTGTGAAAAACACTTCTTTCTAAATATTTTTTGTTTTTAACAGTGAAATCCAACAGATTCAGTGTGCCTTCTTGTGATCCATGTAAAAAAGGTATATTTCACAGCTGGATAGTAGTTGACCCTGGATGCCTTTGGATTTATCCCCGCTGAAAGCTTTTCATTGTTCTGTTAGTTTTTTATTATCTTCTTTAGCCAGTACATTCTACATTATGATCTTTATGGTAAACAGTATCCTAGTAACAGAAGTAATTGGCTGTTGAACTCAGAAAAAAATATTAGCTTGCATTGTATTTTCAACAAAGAACAAGGCTGGAGGAAAGCTTACAAATATCTGATAGACACAGCCTAGAATTAGGGAATTGGGAAGGTTGGAAACACCTGGAATTTAAAACATATACAAGATTTTTGGTTTAGAGTTGTCATGGTTTAACTCCATCTGGCAACTAAGCATGACACTAGCTACTATGGAGAAAATTAACTCTCTCCCAGCTAAAACCAGTGCAAAGTAAATCAAAGATATTGACAGAAAAATATTATATATGACTCAGTCTGTGTATCTTCTGTTGGTGAAGGGTCTCACTCGGCAGTTTCTGATCATAGAGGGATGATGAAGATAGCTAAATTGCAAGCCTGTGTTCAAATGCCTTGCTGAAGTAAGATCTTGCTGCTCATGTTCCTACTAGATATGTACTTACAATAGTACAGAATATTAAGAAATAAAAGCCATTAAGGTGCTGCAACTAGTTTTATACCCAATATAATGTAGGGTAAATGGTTTTAACTTAAGAAACAAACTCTAAAAAACGCTTAGCAGATGGAACCCTAAAATAATTTCTCATGCATAATTCAGAACAGTACATTTGCTTGGATAAGAAGTATTTCTGAAGATACGAGAAGATTGAAAATGTGCGGTATGCATATAATGATGTAAACTTTTTAACAAGGCAGGTAAACATTTACTATAGTAGAGATCGACAGTTGTATATTGAATGTCATGACTTTTTTCCAGAAGCTGAACAGCATTCTTCAAGTCAAGTTCTTTCAACAGAAACATAATTGATGTTAACAGAAAATGTAAACTGGAGAAGAACTTAATTTACTGTTGGTAAAAATCTATTCTAATTGAAATATCTCACCCTAGTAAAATAATCAAAATGTTGGCATCCAAAATTATTAATATCACCATAAAAAGAAATTGCTTGACCTGTATAAAGATGACACTTCTTTTAAATACTTTCAGTAGGATGTGTCTTCACTGACTGCAGAGCATGGCAGAGGCAAAAAGAACTGAAGGTCAGAGCCAAAAAACCAAGCAAGCAAAGAAGCTTAGCCTTTACAAAAGTACTTTAAGTGAAACTTAGGCATTTAGTTGCAAAATTCTGATTGTGCACATCTGAAAAGGAAGTTGTAGAGAGGTGGGTGTTGGTCTCTTTTCCCAAGTAACTACTGAAAGGATGAGAGGAAATGGCCTCAAGTTATGCTGGGGAGGTTTCCATTGGATATTAGGAAAAATTTCTTTACTGAAAGAGTGATTGGAACAGGCTGCCCAGGGAAGTGGTAGAGTCACCATCCCTGAAGGTATTAAAAAAACATGTGAACATAGTACTTCAGGACATGGTCTAATGGTCATGATAGTGCTGGGTTGATGGTTGGAGTTGACGATCTTCGAGATCTTTTCCAACCTTAATGATTCTGTGCTTCTATGATCTCCATTTGGGTACAGTTTAAAGTGTTTAAACTACATACATGCCTCACTTTTCTAAAAAGATTTAAAGATTGCAGGAGACAAAAGTGGAATTCAACTCCCTAAACACAGATGCCTTCATATTTATGTTGTTTATACTGGTTATCCTATGCCTTTTTTTTTAAATCTATGAAAAAGTAAAAAAATAATATTCTTAGGCATGACTAATATAATCTTCATGTAGCTATACAAGCCATGAAGACTATTCTTGGTTTTCTCTCCCCTAGGTAGAAATGGATGCAAACTCAGCTGTAGATAACATCATTGTAGGTTTATGAACTTAAACAAGATAAATCTCAGACCTACAACTACACTTATACCCACAGTGATTTCTAAATCCTTCTGCAGACAGGGAATACATCCTTCCTACAACATCAAAGAACTCTGATCATACTTCCAATTTGGGCAATGCAAGAATAAGGTCCTTCCTGCAGAAGCAGAGTTTTCTTCCAAACCTTGAGATCAAAGAAGACAGATAGTTCTTTCTAGCCTTCCCCCCTCAACATTTTTCTAGATGGGACATGCAGTTAAAGCACCCCTAAGCAGCTGGCCAGGTGTGAGAAGAGGGTGGGCAAGGAGGAGCACAATCAACTTCCTGCCCTTCCTGTACAGGTTTTGCTGCTCTGCCGAAAAGAGTCCTAGACTCACTGGGTCAGGGAAGAAGTAACAGCGACAGAAAGTGACTTCGTAGCTGTAATGTATGTCCCTCTCTGCTCCAGAGGTAATCTGTGTACCTCATGTGATTAAAAATATTTAATCAGTCTTGAAGTTTCATAGCAAAGCTGTCATCACAACCCAGGTGAGCAGCCTTACTCCTAGCTAATGTTACCCTCTTACTGATTCTCTGGATATAACATTGTTTACCACTCAGCAGCAAAGTTTCAACTAGAAGATGAAGAGTGATTTTTTTTTTTTTAATTTTTTTTTTTTCATTCCCAGCCTGCAGAGTCTCCTCGATCTTGATTTTATGTCTCAACCTCCTGATATCATTATTGCCTTCTCTAAACTGGCTTGTAGATGCATACTCTGATGGACTTCACAGTCTTTTTAAAAAAAAATTACAAAAAATAGACCATGTGCGATTGCCAATGTCCATTTGGTCCACAAACTCTGTACCTTCTTTTGCCTGTAGCAGAGCAAGACCAACCAGTATAGAATGAGATTGTGGCTGGAGCCCATAGCCAGTGTCAGAAGATGGAAAGTAGTCCAGGGTCCCAGTCTGTAAACATACTCTGCATGCCCTAAAAGGCTTCCTTATTCTACCTCTTTCCTGACTGTATCTTCCTTTGGCTTCATCAGTCTAATGTAAATACACAGGCTCCTTTCAGGAAAGCTGAAAGTTCAGTAACCTGAGAAAAAATTGGATAAAAGCCACTGCTTTTGCTATAGCGTTGGTGCCTTATAAGTCTCTGATCAGCAGAGATATACTGGTAGTAACATTTCAATAAACAGCAAAAATTCTGCTCAAGTTTACATAGCTTTCAAGACATAAAATAAACTTTGGCTTAATCAGACGCAATTCTACAACATTTCTGACTTTCTGTGGGTTTACTTAAGACAGTTTTATGGATGCAAACCATTTCTTTGAATGACAAGAGGTTGTTACACCGTTAGACCAAGGTGATCACTCATTAAGATCTGGACCCTGTCTTTGAACTGTGAAGGCCAGAGTCTGGACCTCAATGGACAATCACTTTGATTCATCTTATGGTGTAACAAGCTTTCAAATGAGGAAAGGGTTTACATTTTCATAAAACAGTCTTAGGTAAATCTGCAAAGCCAACTTTTAAAAGTGAAACTGCATTTCCCAGCATGATTCTGAAGAGCAAAAACAGGAAACACAAGTGATACCTAACTGAGCATAGGCTTAAAATGTCAAGATGGCATCCCTCTACATTGTCTGCTACTGAGTGCTTAAAAACTGATGGGTAAAACTAAATGTCTGCAGCATTCACCTAGTGTACATTAATGCAGCTGCCTGAGCTCTAGCAAAAGACTTTTATCATTGTCATTAACTTTCAGAAAGGGCAGAATGCCATCTAGCTGCTGGGGATGGCCTCTCGAGACTGACTTTTGTTGCAAGACAATCAAAAGGGGTTGTCATTAGGTAGCATAAATCTTAGTATCAGAGAGGATGTCTCTTTATTCTGAGTAAGTATCACAGGGAAAAAGAACGGGGCATTAAGCAGCTCCTTTTGCAGAATAACATGCTTTTAAAAGCTTGGTGAATGATGACATGTCACTGGATGGCTGTGCTTTTCATGTGTATCAGACATGAAGATGTTAGGATCTAAAATTCCTGTTCTAACAATCTCCCTGGAGCTTCAACAGTTATCTGGACAATACAATTAATCAGTTACTTCCCAATGCATTATATATGACAGTGTAAGGTTGGCAATTACAAACAAATCAACACATTTTCCTAAAGCTGAATATTTTGTCTGTTTGGCAGGAGATACAACATAAAAGATAAAAATAAGGAAAAAATGAAAGAAGTTCTCACACATGGTACAAACTTCCAGTATTGTTTTTATCACTATCAGCACATGCAAACCATTTTTAAGGTTGGTTTGGGGTTCTTTCCCCTCATACCTTTGTTTTTCCTTTTCTGAGCAATGAAGACCACATTAAACCAAAGTTATTCTCTTGTAGTCTAGATTCAGCCCATATGGCTTTTGAGATACTTTGTGTTTAATCTTTTGTGATAAATATTGCTACCCAAAGCAAATTCATATCAAATTCTCTTAAGAGACAATGAAGAGCTCTGCCTTACAATTTAAACAACTTTACAGTATTTTTCACATAAATCAGGTACAATAAAATATCTGCATAAAAAGACTTTACTATTTGATAACTGTAGAATGAATAATGTCGGAGGGTTTTCGGTAACTAAGCTGAATATATGCTGAATCTGTTATCTTCAAATATAGTTTTCCTTTTCAAGGAAAATACCTGTGGCACCATCCTTTTATAGATAAGTGTAACATTAATCTACATAGGGGATCTACCATGACTTATATTAAAGGAATGTTTTTTAAGTATTCAGGAGATGCTAGTATAAGCATTGCAAAGCCTATAATCCACAGCCTGCAAGGACAGCAATGGTTCATAACTTGGACAGAACAATTAGAGATGTGAGAATAATCAAGCCAGTTTTTATCTTTCTAGCCAGTATAGTGCAATTTTCAGTGGGATTCTGCAATTCAGCATCTTTGCAAATGCATAAGAAACCTTCAGTTGCTGAACCTTTTATTGGTACAAGCTCGCTGCTCTCAGTACTGAATTAGCAGGTTAAAACTATGATGGGTAGTCTTTAAGACCAATTTGCAACATCCTTTGTTTGCTGTACAGGTGAAATTTTAGGCTGATTCTTATTGGTTTTGATGTAAATAAAAGCTACCAAGAACACCAAAATGTTTTGGAAAAGCCTTATGATCTATCAGGGTGTTTCTATAACTCCCTGAATTATTTGCAGTTTTAGCAGCTTGTAAAACTGGAAGTCCCTAGAACCTGGCTCTGGTCTTCTAGGAAACAAAAGTGTGACTGTTGCTGTCTTAGACCCAGAGCTTCAGATTCAGATCTGTCACCTCCCAAATGATGATTCAGGAGCAGCCTGCTAGGTGAGTTTACTCAGAGGCAAAGGGTCCTGCATCCTGTGGGCCTTCAGCAAATTTCCACCTAACAGTCTGACATAGAAGGATGCTGTTGCAGAATACATTGCAGTTCAACTGGCCACCAAGGCAACTTCATTCCTTCTTGTCACCTGCAGTCCCTGACAGACACAGAAGAACCAGCAATCCAGCAATTTGTAGCCCTCTATCTTCAGGTTGGAAATAACCCCAGAAACCCTTTGCTCCCTGTTGGCACCCAGTACAGAGTTTTGCTATGCCAGCCTTTCCTCTGGCCCACATGGCCAGCCACTCTGCTTGTAGTGTTCTTGGGCAGGATGGACTCTTGAAAGTGAGCTCCTCAGAGCATATTTCAGATGCTGGACAGGCAATGCCAGGGGAAAGGGAAATGACAGAGAAGATGAAAAGGTCTGTCTTATACGAAGAACTATCATGTCCTAATCTAAGTCAAAATCCCCTATGTTTTAATGCAGGGGCTCAGGTCAATCACGACAAGATCGATGCGATCAAGTGAAAGAACCGTTTATTTAGTCAAACATCGCTCT
>JAVSBS010024410.1:0-28555 GCA_033124195.1 Coracias cyanogaster
GCCAGGGGCGCGACCCCCGCTCGGCCCCGCGGAGGAGGCGGGGGCGGCCCCGCTGCCGAAAGCGCTTTCTCCTGGCCGCCCTCCCGTGCGGGACCGGGGGTCCCCGGACCGCGGCCGGCCAGGCTCTGCCCGCCACGGGGGTGCGTCGCCACAGGGCGCCCCGCTGCCCTTAGCGCCGGCGCCTCGCAGGAGCGCGGGCTCTGCGCGCCCGGGGGCCTGGCCGGAGCCCCCACCACCCTCCTGCTCCTCCGGGAGAAGCTCCTCTGCCCCGAGCCGGCGCTTCGCTCCCGTCGCGGGCACCTTTCGGAAGGGGAAAGCGGGGGAACGGAGGGCGCGGAGCGGGGCACCCCGGCGCTCGGGCAGTGGGCGGGAGGAGCGCTGCCCGCCGGCTGTGGGGGCGGCAGCCGGGCCCGGGCTGCCCGCGGCCCTGCCCGCCCCGGGGGTGCAGCCCTGCGTCCTCCCGTCTGCCCCATCGCTGCCGTTCATCCCAGCTTGCGGGAACCACGTACCTACCCTCCACCGGGCCGGGGAGGACGAACACGGGGTGGCGGCGCGGCCGGACGGCAAAGTCATCTAAATTCCCGTTTCTGCTCCAGAAGTTGTCTAAGCCTTTCGAACCGAAGGCGAAGCCGACGAAGACCCTGTTCCGAGCTCCTCAGGTCTCCTCAGAAGAGCAGCCCCCTGCCACACGGGCATGCGGAGGCAGCTGCGCCGAGAACCCCCGCGTTGCGGGAGAGCGTCGAGTGACTATGCAAGAAGTATTGCAGGGGAGGACTTCTTTTCTGCTGTGACTGCTCCGGGCTGCCCAATATTTAAATATCCAGAGAGCCACAGTAAGGCTGGGAGCGTGAGCGAACGCCCGGTGATTCACGTCTGCGCTCCTGCCCAACGTGGCAGTGCGGACGGCAGGTAGCAGGGTGTCTTCCCAGCAGGTGGAGTCGGGAGCCGAACAGACTTGCTCAAAAGATAGCGCCACTCAGCTAAGAATAGCTTCCTTCTTTCGTCTTCCTGCGCGAAGGACGTTGCTGCCATCAAATAAAAGGAGCTTTGGTGCTGGCTTTTAAGTCGCCCGGCTTGCTTCTGAGCGGAAAGTTAGCTCCTACTGAAGTGGCTCTCGAGTGTTTTTCTCCCACCTACCGCTTTCTCTTACAGGCTACAAAGCAGATTTTACAGCTTGCCCTTCTCACAGAGACCTGCAGGCAAACCCAGCCGAGTGTCTTCCTGCCTGCTGCCACATAGCTCGGCCGTGCTGGGGAAAGAGAGAAGGAGAGGAGCAAGGGAGCTTAGTGCTGAGGAGGCGCTGGGCTGGGCACGCACCTATTTCCAAGAAGAAGGAGCCGCTTGCCACTTTTTCCAGCAGCTGTTTAAAAGGGTACCTCTAGATAGTGCCATCAAAGAAATTAATCCTCCTTAGGAAATCGGGAGCGGGAGGAGAGACGGGGCGGGCGAGGGGTAACTCGTAAGGGCTGATGTTAATCGTCATCTGTAGGTTTCACCCTTACTCTTGTGGAGACGCCACAGAGAGTCAGTGGGATCTGCATTTATGAGCTCTGAGAATGCCACAATTACTTCACTGTTGGCAGCTTTCTCTGGCAGGAATAGCGACGTTAGGGGAGGTTTTCATTAGCGGCACTAGGTCTGGATCACCCCTACGGTCCTTCTGCAGTTGTGTCCCTCTCATACTCCAGTTGCCCATAGGTGGGCTTGAGTGAGTCATGATTCTAAGGGCTTGAGATGTTTGTGGAAGAGGAACTGCTGAGAAGCAAAACCCTAAGCTGAAGCCTAGGAAGAGTAGTAGAATCCACCTTCCTGTCATTGCAGCAGTAAGTTGAAAGAGGAAAAATGGAGAACTTTTTTTCCTGCTTGATAGCGTGGAATATTTCCTTTTCCAGAGGTTTTAGAGGGGGGATGAGTGAGCGGGTCACCAAATAAGTATAGATTGCTTTAAAAGTACAGAAAGTAGCTGAACTACATGAAGGCAGGTGATGGGCTGTTTACCAGTGGCTTCTTCCATAGTCCACCCGTTCAGGTTTTTTGTGTGTTGTCTGGCTAATGCTGTTCATTCTATGGTTGGAAAGCATCACATTCTCAATGACTGTTTTCATACTCATTTCAAAACAGTTTTTATGTTGCTATGTTTTCTTACTGAGTAGTGTTCATCTGCTGAATTATAAATCTGTCATCCCATAATCTGGAAATAGCTTTTCTAAGGTTAGGGTGGTTTTTTTATAAGCTCCCATTTTGTTAACCATTACCTTGCACACAGAAGCAAGTTTCTGATTTGTTCTGCTGTAAGCAATTCCGTTGTGCCCCATGGGACTGCAAGCATGAGTAGTTGCTGTTTGGTATGTGTGTGAAATACTGATCAGGCCCAAAAATAATCACTGGAAAATTATTATTAACTGAACCTTGATAGTTTTTCTTTCTTTTTTTTTTTTTTGCACAGGAGTCATTACAACAGTGACTTCTGCACCAAAGAGGTGGCTGAGCTACCTAAAGCTACTGCTTTATGTTGTGAGATTATAGTGTTGCTTTATACATGAAAAGTTAAAAAGTCAAAACCTGGCTCCAATATCTCAGTGATTTCATTCTGTTATGAAGGAAAGCATTTTTACATATAGTATGGAAAGGTGTGCATTTCTGTAGTTTGTCTCATTTACACCATCTTTTTTTTCCTAAATAAACTTTGTCTACCTTTACAGTACTACAAGTAAGGATGCCACTTGTGAAACAGGCACTGTCCTAATTTTGTTTGTCAGGTGCAGAATTTATAAGAAGAATATAAGTTCCCAGCTGCACCTGTAAACTTTCCATGAATCGTGCAGATGTATTTCCACAGTCTTTTGCAGATGCCTGCATCGAGAGCTGTTTGGAGCTGAACTATTTCCTGTCATACTTTGTATATCTTGCCTGCATGGCATGTTGTACCCCATGGGGACTACCTGGAACACAGTTATCTTCACATAAGAGTTTTTTCACATTTAGTTTGAAGCATAGGAAGTGTAAGCATTGAGTGGCCTCCCGAAGACTGTGTAGGTGTGCTCTGTACCCTTATAATCTTATATAAATATAAATATATATATAATCTTATAAACAGATTATAAATAATGCATTTGAGTAAGGGCTGCATTCTTAATGTAGATGACAAAATGGAAGAGTAAAAGACAATATTTAAGCAAAAATGGTAATAAATTTGGCCTAATCCAGTTCAGGGTGAAATGAACAGAATGGGAGGGAATTTGCCATTAGCTCTAGCACAAGTTAGATCAGCTCCTTTAAGGCTTCCATGGCAATATTTAATTCTGTTGCATACAACTTTGCATACAACTTTTGCACTCTTAGACATGACTTCATTAAAACTCTGAGAACGGTTACAGGACTGTTAGCAGCACTGCAGGCTTCCTAACCCAGCCTGCGAGAGGGAAATTCATGAACTGGGTGAAGCTGCTATTCAGGCCATGCATCTCTGACCAGGTAACTTCCTTTAATTTTCAGAGAAAGAGATCACTCTGGAATTAAGGATTTGAGAATGACAAGTAAACAGCTTTATGAAGCTACTGCCAGTTGAAGAATTCTATTCCAAACATGAAAGGCAACATCAGGAGAAGTATAGAAGAAGCACTCAAGCAGCTGGAAGGGATATGAACTATTTAGACTAGAATTATTGGGGGAACAGTCCCCAAGCTGAGCCATAAGAGACACATGTAAATTATAGAAGCTGTTACAGGAAGGTGTGTGAGAATGTTTGATGAATGGGGAGGTGTAAAACCAGAAGAGCAGAACAGAGATATTCAAAATGAGGCACAATGTTTGAGTTATTCAGGAATCTTGGGCTCTGATATACTGCACCACTTAGATCATCAGTTCAAGTGGGTTAGCTTGGTGTCAAAAAGAGCTGCTGCATGACATAATACAAGATATCTGTAAAGATACACTTCCTCCTATTTTCCTTCTCTCAGCAAATATAGAGACAATGACAAGTCTTGCCTGTATTTGAAATTCTGTAATGGGTGAAGCAGCTTCCCACAGGTGAAAATACTCCAGATTTCCCATATGCCTTGCACTGCCATGTTGCCCCAAGTGTCCTCTTGAAATACAGAGACCACTGTGCTTGGGTAAGGATTAATTCTGATTATGCTACAGTATAGATGTTATTTCTGATGCTATTGTAGCCTCTGTGAATATTCTCCCAACTTGAAGCTCTAATGCTCACAAGAAGGGTGGAGAAAGGTGGCTTCAGGAACCTCAAAGATTTTTGAAGATGTGATGGAAACAGTATGTGTTGGAGAGACCAAAATAGAATGTTAGAATAAAGCATGAGAGAAATGGGGAAAAAAGTATGTCTGGACAACTCCTCTAATGATTTGGACACACAAGAGCGTTTTCTTTTAGAAATACTCTGAGAGAAGAAATGCCATGATTGGGAAGCAACCTGGTAGACACTATATCCATGTCACAAACAACTTGGTGATAGAAGTTTTGTGTGTGTTTATTTCTAATCCCACAAGCTGTCAAGTCATCCAAGAAGTTTTTTTAAGATAACCCATTTCAAAATTAATGGATTGTGTTTAATTGTGTTAGTTTTGTTTGTAGAAACCTGAAAGTTGAGACTTACATGTTTATCCAACATCAAACTTCTTATTATAATGCTGCACAAATTGTCTTAATGACACAATAGATTTACTTCAATCAGTTGCTTAATGTACAATAATTTCAATTAGTTTCTTAATATACAAAAAGCATGGGTAGTTATATTTGCCTCCTTGCTTAAATTTCAAGTTTTAATTTATGTTCTTTAATCTATCCAATAATGATTCTTCAGTTCGCGTCTCAGGACATTCTTAGAGGATCTCAAAAAAATTCTGGAGTGATTAAAAAATAGAGACATGTGCCGCTAAAGAGAACAATCTTTTTTTGAAGAAAAACCCCTTCAGTCAGCAATTAGGAAACACAAAAGCAAAAAATAGGAAATTAAAAATACAGGAGCATTAGTTTTATTCATTATTTCAAAGAACAAGGAAAAATGCATAGATTCCCAAATGTAGACATTTCAGTTATTAGTATTTACATTGTATTCAATTTTCTATAGAAGAAGCTAATTTACTTTAAGAGTTAGCAATATATGCTTTCATTAGTAGAGCATTCAGTAATCATACATACTGGTAGCAGAAACACAGTGGGCTTTGCTTGCTCTGTACAGAGGAAGAAAGGGAAAACAAACAAGATAATGAAAATCTAGGCAGCGGGAACATTTCCAAAGAGTGGGCACTTGATTCCCTCAGAATCAGTAGTTATTTTCAGGCTTCTCTTGGAAGCTGCTACCCTGGGCCTCACTAAGACAGTGTGTAGCTGTACCTGATTCTAGACAGAACCTTGGGCAAGCATCAGAGAGAAGAGCTTTTCAGGAGAACTAAATGCACCAACGTCTGCTAGAAGTGTCTCCTCTGGTGTATGTACAGTATGTAAATCATAAAATATTGTAATTATACAAATCTTCTCTGGAAACTATTCCAAGAGCCCTATGAAATTTCTGCAAACCACAAGCAGGCATATTTCATAAATCAAACACACTTGTAAGGTCCCATCAACATAACCTTTACGTTAATTGGTTCACTAATGTATTTTTAATATGAGAAATTTCCCATTATGTGGAGTTACAGGCAATGCAAGAATCTATATTAATTCTTAAGACTCATCTATGTACTTTTATACAGATAAAATTTCATTTCTTCATAAGAATGGCCCAGGGCCTGTATATCATTCAGGCTTTACTTACCCCCTCAAAACGTATTTTAAGTAAAACTTAAACAGTGCTGTAAGCTCATATTGGTTCTGTGAACAAAGGTTAATTTTACCTCAAATTTTTATTCTTCTAGGCAGAAATTTTTTATTACATCTGTAAGACTGACCAGCACATTGTTTTAAAATGTCACTGCGATGGGCACACAACCTGACAACCTCAGCTCTGGACAGTTAAGTGTAGTCTTAATCATCCTCATTGTCATCATTTGTTTGTCACTCAATTTGACATGTCTAAAATGAAGTCCTGCCCCTCCAAACAAGTGGTGTGTAAGAATCTCCTTGTGTTTGGTGTGAAAGTTCTCCCACAGCAGTGGGAGGAGTGACTGACATAGTTACTCTGGTACAGAAATGTTTGCAGATGGAGGTGTTAATTGGAATCTTCAGGGAGAGACACTACTGTCCCTGAGCAATAAATGCCTACCAGAGCCTTAGGACTATATATGTATGCGTACACTTGAGCGATGTCAAAGGAGATGCCTTAGACATAGTTTGCCATAATATCCTATGGTATAGGAAAGCTGAGAAATGTTTCAGCTGCCTTTATGGTTGATTGTATCAGCATTACAAAGACACATTAGAGAAGAAATCTGATGGTTTTTTTCTTAGCCCTTTGAGTAAAGATTAAATTAATTTCAAATTGGTAACCAGCTTTATTCAGTACAGAGAGACTGTAGCTGAGTTGAAGAGGCAAAAATTCAGATGATTTTGAGCAGATACATCTGTATTTCCTAGTAGTCTTTGCTGCTTCTTGACTCTGCAGTCTGTAAGGAGTCTGTGGAATAGAGACTAATTTTCAGCATTTCATCCAGCATCATAATTACAACCCACATTAGTCTAGAGAGTTTGATTAGCACGAGAAGACCAGCTACTAGTTTTATAGCTAACCTTTCTGTAAGGAATCTGGAGCATACTTAGCAGTAGATCTGTAAATATACAGCACATATTAAAGACAGTAGGATGAGAATGTTTGCATCTCAAAGAACTTAAATTTAGGTTGTGATGACAGAACAAGTAGGAGATTGCATGCATTGTGGACAAACACTAGCCTGGAAAAGGGAGCTAGGAGGAAAGCACTACAGAGACAAAATGTATGCTTATCATGTTGATTCATGTAACAAACTTTCACCTTCTCATTTTCAGTGTTATTCTCCTCTCATTCCTCTTTGCACATGCACACAAGGGCAAGTACACTTTTATTCCAGTGATGTTATTGATTGACTGTGTTTTACACTAGTTTTCCTGTAACTGCTCCCCATTTAAATCTCGCCAGCCAAACAGAAACTAAGCATAATCACTGAGGGTCAGGTGCTCAGAGAGCAGCAAATCGCAGAACACAAGTCTCGAGGGAGAGGTCTGAGTGGGATGTCTTGCTCATGTTCATCTGAACCTAATGATTTGCTTTGTATGGCAGTTTGAGCTGTGCCTCTGAGGTCTTCATTAATTGCATCTCCTCTCCTGATACATAAGTGGAATCACACGCAGAGCTCCTCGATCAGTCCTGTATTTCTGAAAAAACACTGTAAGGCTGGTCCTTCTCCAGCCAATTAAAACATATAGAGACAGTGCAGAGAGGTTTCTGGCTCTAGAGCTTCCAGACATTAAAATGGAGCAAGATCTCCCAGAGAGCCTCATTTTCTCTGGCACTTTTTCGAGTCCCATTCTAGATATATTTTATGGCTTTGAGGCACCACCCTCTCCTTAGTTCATCTTATCATTATGAGGTCTTTGCAGGTAGTCATGTCTAAAATACTCCTCTATGTTCTGTATTTGAGCACACTTATTCCAAAGGAAAAAAAAAAAAAGTTGGAAAGGGAGGAGATGCAGGAACTGTCACCTTTGTAAGTCCAAAATGGTCATTTTAGCTATCACCATATATTAAGAAGCAAGAGTATTGGAAGTTTTCAATCAGAGGGCTGCCAGGGTGTTTCAGTCTTGGCTCACAACATCTTTTCTGTTTGAGTTCTGGACCTTGGCTATAGGAGAAACTTGGAAAAAGATTCAAGGTTTTTTTTTTCAGATAGCAGTAAGTGAAAAATCTGAAATTTGTACATAAACGACAAATGTCTCAGCCAATAAATTACAATTGGAAAATAAATCTTCTGACACAATTTCCTGTGTGATGTGTTTTTAATGCATTCTTTTAAATCTAAATCTCTTTTAAGCTGTTACTTTTTACTGCCATATACTAAAAATAAAAATGTCGCATGGTCTTCAGTACTGTTATGTTCTAAGTTGTGCTTCACCTCATAGGGGTTTAACAAGGTTCATCTTTTCAAATTCATCATAGCCTGATTCCTATCACTTCACTTGCAGTTTTACAAAGGAGTGCGAAAATCATTCAAATTCAAGCAGCAAGTGTACCAGGAATTCTCACCTCTCTCAACACCTCTGAGGCATACACATGTACACAACTACATCTTTATTCTGGCAATGTTATTGGTCCATTTGTTGTCCAGTTAAATCTCACCAGCTGAACTGCGAACACGAGCTAAATGTGATCAGTGACAGCTGAATACTCAAAGGAAGCTGCAAATCACAGGAGAAAATGTGAGACAGATGTGCTTAAAAGTTCTGGTCCCAGTTTGAGCACATGGTATGAATTCAAGAGTTATAATTTCCATACACTCTTTCTTAAGAGGGTGAATTCCAAGGACAACATTTGGGATGTGGAAGAATGGGTTTGTACGTATGTCAGTCCAGTGCAAGTCCTGATCCTTTGTGCAGGTCCATCTATGTGAATGTAACATCACTGAACTCACTTTATTTGTATTAGATTTCAGGCTTGGAGATTATTTTTCCTAGTGATTTACTCATCCAGATTGGGGGATGATTAATTAATTTTGTTGAGGCATGGAAACTGGCTTACCACTTGTCTCTACAAGATCTGATTCTTAGAAGCTGAGTTGGAAATGGATAATCAGTAACTTTTAATACCAAAATAAAGTGTTTAACACTAATATTATTTCCATATCTATTAAACCATAATGAAAACCGAAGCTTTTGTGATTTTCATTCTTTTTAACAGTGTTGCTATTAACAGTGCCCTGCAAGAGTATCAGACGGTGTGGTACGAAGTATGTTTCAGATGATACAATTCTTATTAAAGGTCTAGCAAATGAATTCAAAGCTGTTTCCAATCCCTCCCCAAAAAAGTCAAAGACAATGTAATTCCCTTGTTCCCAAAATAACTTCAGTCACACATCACCAGTATCATATATGTATTTTAATAACAATATACACATGACGTTCAGCAGGCTGAATTTGTTGCTCCAAGTTCATTTTACTTTCCAGTTCCACCTATCAATTGTTCATGAGATATTCTTTCAGCTGTTCTAGATTTAAGAAAGCATCTTCCTGTAAGGTGAACGACTTTGCTTTTTATACTGCTGTTGCTTTGCATTTTGATTTTTTTCAGGACAAAGTTGAGAATGCAGAAATGTTTAGGAGAGGGGACTTACAGATGTTGTTTGACTTACCTTTTTCCTTTTTGTAGCTGTTATGAAGCTGCTAGAGATCTTTGTGCACAGAGGAAGGCCATTATATCAGGATGATTTTTTTTACTGTAAGAATGTGTTTAGTTGAGCCAATTAAAAAGTCCAAATATTACAGATTTGTATCATCTATGGTCTGTTGGAAAGTATTTTTTCCTCTGAGTTCACAATATTTGGGGCAGGTGATTATCTTTTGATTCAGCAACTGTTACAGGAGGGGCATTCTTCAAATACGAAGTGCCCCAGGAGTGTATAGCAATCAGCCTAGTGAAGCAAAATGAAAAGCATCTAACTGAGGTATCTTAGTAAAAGATCTTAGTAAAAGATCACAGTGAAACTTCCATTGACTTCAAGTCTAGATAACCTCTGAAAAGCAGGGTACCTATTTAGTTGCCTAAAAATAGATTTGACTACCCTACTGAGAATGTTTGCTCAAGAACATAACTTCTGCAGTTCTTTTACATCTGTAGAGATGAAGAGAGGAATACAGAAATGCAGAGCAGAAGTTTGCTATACTGATAGTACTGATACTGCTATTTCTAGGAAAAAAAAAAAGACAAATAAAATTGATTTACATTTTTTATGTGAAACTGGATATATCTTACCAACTTGTTGATGGGTATTCAGACTAACTGCATATGTGCTTTACTAGCTAACTAGTCATCTAGTTAGTTATGTAACTGAAAGAAGAGTTGTAGCAAACAAATACTGAAGTTGCTAATTTCATAATTTGTGAGGAATGTGAGTAGTAGATGAGGAACTGGACAAACACATTGAGAAGGAAGACTAGGGAGGAGAGAAATCTGGTTCTCCTCACTCTGCCTTGACTGAATACTTTAGATGTGTGTATTTGTGAATAAAAGCCAAACCGACCAATCAACCAAACAAACAAATAAACAAAACCGACCCAAAAATAAAGATAATCACAGTTCCTCGTGCCTCAGTCAGCCAACATTAACAATATTCAAAGTTTTCCAAGACATTTTACAATACAATATTGCTTTAGGAGTGTATAGTCCAAAATAAATGAACATTCTTGAAGCTTCATATAGAGCTAATGCAGGATGAAAATTCATCTAGTTTAATTAAATAATGCTTCTTTTACTTTTCTAAATAATAGGACAGGGGATTGTATCAGTGATGATTCTTGTAACTTACTGCCAGATAACAAACTAAGATTATACAGCCAGTCTCTCAAGTCCTGATTCCCCTGAAGCCCGTGCCCGGTCTAACACTGAGTTCACTGGGAACAGAATATATTTGTCAGTCACCTCTTTGTTGCTTCATGACTTTGAGATGAAATCAAAATACATTTTTTCATATTTTCTAAGAGACTTGATGATGTGTGATGCTGCCTGGCGTCTGACCATTTGAAGTAGCTGTTGTGCTGAATATTCGCTTCTTTAGACGCAATTATTGAACGAGAAACTTCTCTCCATTTTCGAAGCACAAGAAGTTACCTGGCACAAAGGCATTCTCTGCACACACTGACATTATCACTAAGACTCTAGTTTGGAAGAGTGATTGCATGGTAAATTTTGCCTTACCTTCCTGTCTGCCAGTTTCTCTGTAGGCATCCTGTTGTCTTCAGTGACAGGGCACGTCATTTCTATTCTATTACTACCATCTATGCTTGTATAAAAGCTGTTTGAGTTAGAGCAGCTTCAGAATAAAGAATGTATTTGGGGGTTTTTTTCTTGCTTTTCGTAGTAGGATCTCTAGCTGGCATTGTTATTCTTTGCTCATTTATAGCCCTTTTCCCCTTCTGTTGAGTCTTACTTTCTTCCTCCTTTTCTCTGCTTTGATGGCAGATGTTATACTTCTAAATTCCCTCTTGAACATCAGGGTCAAATTCTGAACAATACCTCTGGCATTATTTTAGCACATTCTTCCTGCAAAGCCAAGTTACCTGATAGATTTTTAAAAGCCAGTTTGCCTAATTTCATATTGTATTAGTACTCTCCCCGGTAAGAGTGCTATTTTGCTTTTCACATTAATGGCAGCTAAAAAGGGTTTGTAGATAGAGCTAATAGCTCAGTCTGTATCCAAACCATGCTTTTAGATCTCAAGTCCTTTGGTCTTCCTTAAATATTTTTGTTGAAACTTTCCTTGCTAAATGAGTACCTATTGATCTGTGCCGTAGGCTAAGTTTTCTGGGGAGATCTGAAAGAATTTCAGTTAAAATTTTGTGCCTGGGAAGAGCACATTGATCTAATAGTGTTCAGCTATCATGATTCACTGATGCAAACTCCTGCCTAAGATTTTGAGACAGTTGAAAGTTAGTGTATGGTCTGCACAGATGTCAGAGATACACTTGTGGTTTTGAAAGAACTGAATTGGAGTAAACTATAAACCTCCATGGAGGAATGGAAACCTCCTCGTCTCATGTTACAGAAAGGATTTTGGTAAGTTAGCAATAAATTCATTAAATGTATCTTCTGAAGCAAGTGTATTCTACCTATTCCAACTCCCTACCTGCTGACCCAGCAGGACATGTTTACATGTGTGTGCTCCATCCTGGATGTACACACACTTTCTCTGCTCTCCTTTTTTCATGCAACTTCCTTACCCTTTGTCTATCAATGCTTATGACAGCAGTGCTGAAATGGAGAACAGGAGGTCTGCCTCCCATGTTGCTTAGTTATTTTCCTACGCAGCAACTCTGTAAAGTTCAAGATAATGTTGTTTCTGATTTACCATCTTGACTTTTCAACAGCAGATGACTTCCAGCTATGTCTTAGATACATGTGTTTCAGCATGACATACTTTTCCAGCACCTTGTATTACAGATGGTCAAGTCATCTCACCGACTTCCAATCCCTACAGCTGTGTTTTGCTGGTCACAAAAGACTTGAGTAAGTAGGGAAAGCTTCCTCTTTGGGTAGGGCAGATTGATGTACTGGGTGAGACATTGAACAGAAAGGTTGAAAATAAATCTTCTCACTGCCAATTGTATCCTCCAGGGTAAGTCCTTTCTTCTAGTCCTTATTCATAGTTCACAGGTTCAACAAACTGCACCCAGCCCTTTCTGAGCCCAGAGGAAATCTCTTTCTTTGTGTCACTTTGGCAGCTTTGCGCAGACTTACTGCAGGCCTTCTGCTTCCAGTCTTTCCTACTCCCTGTTTGCCTCAGTTCAGAAGGCTGCCCAGGCTCAGTCTGCTTAGTTACTTCTGGTGACTCCTCTGGACTCCAAGGAGGTTATGCTGGACTCACAATAACTGTAGGTCATCCTCACTGTTCCTCGTTGTTACTGCCTCTCTACTAGGACATAAGATGTAGAGTATTTATACGGCAAATTGGAGTTAAATATAGTATGACATTACTGCACATGGTCATGTACATCAGAGTTTTGAAATGCTTATAGTTCTCCACACAACTTTAACTTTAGAGCACTGGTTGTACTTTTTACAACTAAATTCATCTCTTGAGACTATTTATCTTTTTTTTTCCTCCTTCCCCTTTACCGTGTTTGTTGCCAAATTTGAGAGAACATCTTTTGTCTGTTTATTAAACCAGTCTTTTTCACTCTGCACTGCCAAATTTCTGCAGCACATAAACTGCTGCCTCTGGAGAATGACATATTCTCCTTGCTGCTCTCAGGGAGTTTCTAGATAATGCTTGGCAATCTATTTAAACAGCATTTTGCACATTGGCCTCTATTGGTCTGTTCCATGTTCTCATAAAACATCTGAATAGCACAAAGTCTGAGCATTAATTGCAGTGCTATCTGAAGTTATAGCAGACTGTAGCTGGACAATGAGTGCATCAAGATCTCTAAAAAGCAAATAGCTTGAAAAAGTCAGGTTTTTCTGGGTTCTGCTACCTGTATTCATTATTGCTTGAAAACTGATCAAATAACATATTAAAATACCATTTATTCCTTAGAGCATTCATGAAAATGCCATGTCTGGTGTTCTAGGCATTTGGTTGCTTCCTGATTAAATGACTGAGCAGAGAATAAAAAGATATGGGTTTTAAAGTTCTCAGGAAGATGTATGAACTCAACCTAGGAACCTGATATCTTGGCTTTGCTTTTTACTCCAAAAGATTTTATGCTTTCTGAAGCAAAAGCAATACCACTCCTTTGAGCAGAAGGCTCAGATGTACAATCTGAGTACATGGGTGTTATTTCCCTGCAACTCTTAAGAAGATTCCTGACAGGCAATGGTTTAGAAATCATCCTAGTTGTCTGTATTTTCTCACTGGCCAATTAAAGACTGTTTCACACTGAAGAGGGTGAATATAGTGACTCCCTGATTATCTTCTCATCTACTTTGGCCCACCATTCTGAAGTTCTTAACCAGGACATGCCATAAGGGATCCTGGATGAGTACTGCTCTAGGACTTTTAATACCTATGCTGTAGATTCTGGTGAGGTCTTAAAGTAAAAGGTTTTTTTTTTTCTAATTGGCACTCATAGACTGGAAACCCAACACCTTTAATATTTTTGTAAGATGCCTCTAGCATTTCTTTGTTATTGTATTTGAATTCTTTTGTTCTTGTCTTTATGTACTTCTCTTCCCTGATGTCCCTTGGAGCTACTTGAGATAGAAACAGTGTGCTAGCAATGAAAGAGATGCTCTTGGGAAAGTTAGGAATTAAGTCAGAGAAGCTTATCTGTTAATGGCTCAAGTATTTTTTTCCTACATGATGCTTTCTGAACCCACAACTACTCTGTGTCCTGCTGTGGGCAGTTAATATGGAAACCACCATGGAGAGCAGAAGTAAACTGACAATCCAATGGACCCTTCAGTCAGCCTATATTTGCCTCTAGAGGTCTCCTAACTCTTCTTACACTTGAAAACCCAGATTACATGCTTCCCACCTCTGTCCACTGTCTTCAGGATGTGCTTTCTCCATTCCTGTCCCTTCCCTCATGCCCTGGGCCTCAAAATTAGCTATGTAGCATTTATGATTTATCGTTCACAAATATAATTCTTCCTTGTCACTATATAACATCATCATAATCTGTCAGCTGATACCAGAATATTTGCTGTTACACTTACAGGAGCCACTTTGGGGAAAAATACTGGGTAATGCAGACAGTTTGTGTCATAATGGGCAGATCTAGTGACTGGAAATTAACATTTAATTGATGTACTCCATAAGCATGTTACCAGGCAAAGTATATGCAAAACTGAGTGAATCTGAACTGTCATTGCAATACTTGTCTGCAGAAGAATGGAATCCCCACAGACATTTGTATAACGGTCCTACTTTGCTCTTTGTAGCATGTCAGAATACTTCAGTTGAAAGAGTATCTCTGGCAGTTTTTTTCTTCCTCAGTACTGATGGACACCTGACTGTCCTCGCTTTTGTGGATGGGATTCAGGAGTTATTTTGCTGGGGTTGGTCAGCCTTCTTCATATTGTTGTTTTATTTAGGTGTCATGACTTCAAAGCAGTTTTGTCTAATTTGCATCAGCATAGTGAGAAAATAGATAACACTCTCCTGTTAGCTGCTCCCACTGCAGACTGAAGCAGAATAGGGTGGCATACTATAACACCCCTTTTATGTGAATTTAGACCCATTATCCCGCTCTGGGGGAGGAGAAAGTGACTGCATTCAGAATGCCAGCAGGAACTCAGCAGGAGGTGATGACTCTCAGGCACAAGACAGAAGCAATCAGGTGCTTCATGCAGGTCCTGTGGAGCTGCTTGGTTTGGATTGCTTCCTCTGCACCAGCAGGATGCTGTCAGTCCTGCCCTGAGGAAAGGAAGCAGGTCCTGGCCTGCAGCCAGCAACCAGGCAGCAGCTAGGATCTGTCACACACCTTGCCCCTGGGAAAAAGGGGTTTCCAGTTGCTCTGGAATTTTAAATAACAAATATAAGAGGCTAAAATGGGCAGCCTTATTTAAACCAAGCAGACCCTGAGGCATACTGGCAATACAAAAAAATGTGGAAGAGTAAACTTAAAGGGCAGTTAGCTAGAGGAGCAACCCTCACAGGAAAAGCGTTTTGTGAAAAATTGGAGGAAAACAGAAATACACAGTATCTAAGACATACAGTAATGCTGTTGTACCCTAGCTGATGTCTGATGTCTAGAGTCCGTGGCTGAAGAGAGATTTGTTTAACTGACAATTATGTAGGGGAGTAGGAAAATGCTGTTTCTAAATATCTGCATTGATTCAGTGGGAAATGATCAGAGATTTGGAGACAATAGGGTTTTTCATAGGGTAAAATGTGGCATGAAGAAAATTAATTCCCAAGTCATTAGAAAGTATACGTAATTCATACGGTAAGTTTTTAAAATAATATTCTTCTATAAATCTATGTATTCGATGTTTTAGAGAATGAAAGTTGAAATGTGTTTAAGAGCTAATTTTGTGGCTAGAAATGTTGTGGATTTTTAAAATTTTCCTTTAAAATATTCAGAGGCATATGGCCATTTTTTGTTCTAATGAAAAGAAATCAAAGGATTCCTGGCTTACAATTTTGGTTGTTAGATGTTTTAAACTAGGATTTTTTTCTGGTGAGTGGATTTGAGTAGGAGTATTGAACTTTTGAATGAGACCTCTAAATTTTGTAATATTTGCTGTAACTTACATCAAGTTTCATTAAGAAAAAGCTAATTCAAACCTTTCTGCAGCAATGAGAAGAGACTGCTTAGCCCCTTTTAGGAAGCTAACTATAGCAAAGAATTATATTGTTTCCATGTTCATTTAGCTTTCAAATGTCATATACAGACAGAAGGCAAGGATGATCATGGCTGTGGCTTTTAATGAGACAGCTGCTTCTTTTTGAAGAACTGTATTCACCATCAAACAGCAGCTGGATACACACAGACCAACAAAGAGCTGTGAGAGTGATGAGCAGCCTTAACTTTAAGCAGCTAAGATTCAGGGTTGGCTATCAGGAAGCATTTTTTTTATGGTAAGCAGCATGAAGTGCAGAAATAGATTACCTGTTGAGGTGTCACAGCCTTCTCACTGGAAGATCTGAAGAATTAGTCATACAGTCCAAAATCATTTGTACTGCAGGATACTCTGAGCTCCTAGGTCTGCGTGAGTCCTTGCCATGCTTTGACTATCTCAGAACAAAATAATCATAATCTCCCTCATTTTCTATGCCCTGTTTTCCAGGCAAAGTAAAGCAAAGCATATAGGCCACAAAGGAGATAAGAGGACTTCCAGCAGATCCCTCATCTGGCTGATAGAGGGGGTACAACTGTGAATCATGAATTGTAGCTATTTGACAGCCACTATCATAGATTAGGCAGAGAGAAGAGCTGGTTTACTTCTCTCCAGATTCCTTTCCATCTTATTTTTTGTTGATCTGCTGCAGAAAATAATCAGAGACGGGTTTGAGCCGGCAGCTGAACGGGTTGATCATCTAGTCATGCACTTTCATACAGAGTGGAACACAGTGGGGCACAACATTTGTAACCCATAATGTAACTGTGTGGACATCACCAATTGCTGTCGGTTATAGGATTAGAAACTTGGTACTACAGGGACATCACATAATTCTGACCTACGAGTCCAGAAGGCAAAATATTATGTGAGACTGTGACAGCCCTGGGTATGCCACGATAGGAACCGAAAGCAGGTAACTCTGTGAACTTTTGCAGATGCTGCTTGCCTGAGTAAGGAGACAGTAAAAAATGTTTCCCATTCCTCTGTTACAATTCTTCCTCTTGAGTGTGAAATGAGTTCATCTTGACAGTTTCAGTGGAGATGGGAAGATATGCACTGAGCTGCTTAACCCTTTTCCTCTCTGCTCCCTTTCTTCCCCTTAGTAAACTCATGCCTGCCCACCAGCTTAGAGGGGTGAATATATAAGAAATTTCGATACTTCAGCAATGGCCTCAGTCCCCTAGGGCCCTTGGAAACATTTCCAAGGGCTTCTTCCTTCGTTGTCTTCCTTACTTCAAGAGTGCTCTCCAAACCTAGGAAATTCTTGGGAATCTAAATTGAAAAACCTGTGCCACAGCAGTAAAAAGCTATCTTCAGAACTGGTATCTGTATCTTTGGTATCAGAGACCTCTTCAAAACCACTCCATAGGTTAAAAATGAGGCACTGAAGAAACACTCAGAAGATTCGGAATAATTTTCACATTCCCTAGCTGTCCTTTTAAAAACAGCTCCCAGACTATTGTGCACTGCATGATAGACAAAAGAAAAAAAAACAGGCTGCCAGCACAATTTAGAAAAGCTGATGACTTGAAAGACCTTCAACCCAAAGAGAACTGGCACTGATAAAAACTTGCTGTGACTCAGCTATGCTTTGCGTGAGAGCAAGTCATTTTGCTACTTACTGTTGATTACTGAATTTGAAACCTTCTGAGGTTTCCTTCCAAAGGAAAGACCTTCCAAAGGTCTAAGAATTGTTAAGAAGTGAATGCTAAGAAGAGGATCTATTACTGGAAAAAAATGGTTTTTAAGGAAAGATTGAAAATATTTAAAATATAATTTAAAAGGCTCCAGTCTATGTACATAATAAATAGCCCATTATTTATCTTATGCTACTGTAAAGCACAACAGTGCTTTGAGTCAAGGGTGAAAACAGGTGAAAAGAGTTTATTCACTTGAGGCTATAAAAGGTTTACCCACTTCTGTATACAAAGCAGGAGAGTTTATTTGCTTTTGTGTTCAGTGTTACACCAAAGAGTAAGGCAAGAATGTTAACTGAGTGAAGAGATAATAAAGCTCCAGAAAAAGGATTTGGACAAAATCAGTGTGCGTATGTATGCACATATATATTTTTTTAAAATATATATAAGTAAATTAAGAAGTAAATATATATAAACACTTTTCCATACTCTTTCTATATATATATTAAGTAAATTACTAAAGACTATTCCAGGCTAGGCAGAATAATGCAGCTTGCTGCAAACTGGACAGAAAACAGCCAGGCATGGGTGTCTTGGTGGACACAAGTTTGACACCAGTCAGTATAGTGTCCTTGCAAGCAATGAAACCACCTGCTGAGCTGCATCAGCAAAACCAAAACCAGTAGGTCAAAGAACAGGCTGATTGTTGGGAGGCACTTCTGAGGCCACATTGGAAGTGCTGTGTCCGGATCTGCCTCTTGTAAAATGGAGCTGACAGGAAGAGGAATGACAAATTGAAGAGTTCAGCAGAGGACTGCTAAAATGATCCGAGAGGTGGAGCACATGGTCTATGAGGACAAGTTGAGGGAGTTGGTTTTGCTCAGCCTGAAAAAAAGAAGAATGTGGAGGGACCTAATATATGCCTTCAACTATCTAAAGGTGAATTACAGAGAAGACGAAACTAGACTTTTCTGAGTGGCAGAAGAAAAAGACAAGAGGCAACAGTCACAAGCTGCAATACGATAAATTATCTCAGGCTATAAGGAAGAGTTTTTCACAGTGGAAGTGACTAAATGTCAGAACATGTTGTCCAAAGAGGTTGAGAAGTATCCAACCTTGGAGATCTTCAAAACTCAAATGGCCAAGACCCCATACAATCAGGTCTAAAGTGAAAATTACACCTGAGACCAGGGGCTTGATCTAGATGACATTCCTACCAAATTAAATTATTGCACAATTATATGATTCTGTGGTATTTGTCTAGTCTGTTTTAAAAGATTTTGTATTACAGAGAATCCACTATCTCCCCAGACAATCTATTGCAGTGCTTCCCAAAGAGAAGAAAAAGTATTCAAGCAACTGTGTGTTTTGACTAGTCTAAATCAGGTTCTTGAAGTATTTGCCACCTTTACTTTGTGATGCTGTGACAATGCCTAGCAGCCAGAATGAGACTGAATATACTGCATTATTGCTGAGTTGAATGAAATTGAAATAGTTAAGCATTTCAAATCATAGCACTGCATAATCTAAAGCAGGGGTTAGCAGTCTGTTTCTTGCTAGAGAATGGATATGGATTTCAAACACCTTTGGCAGCCCCTGTATTAAAGGGTTCCAATATTGATTAAAAAAAGATATGTCTGTGGAACATATTAAATTATTTAATCACTCTAGTTCTCTATTTCTGTAAGAAAGGTAAGAGTATATATCAAATATATCATACCTGATTTATTAATATTCTAGGAAATTAATTGCCACAAATCCATTGTTGTATTTCCTGAAGATTGTTAGATCTGGACATTTAGGATGAATGCAAAAGTACACACTTCTGAAAAAAAACATAGAATCTGAATATTAAATATTATGGGTTTTTCCTCATTTTTGTTTTTGCCAATGCATTAAATGGTATCATAGTATCTAATTTTGTGATGCTCCCAGGAGTGCTAATTAATCTTTTATAGACTCTAACTTTCAGCTAATTTTGAACCCATTACCCACCTTCTTGCTCACTTCATTTTCCTGTTTATTTTAAAATGAATGCTGATCAACCTTTTTCTCTATAAGCATGTTTTATTTATATAATTGTATTTGAAATATAATTGAAACAATATATATTTGTTCCTTTGCCCTCAGTAACAGGCACATACCATCAGATCAGTGGTCTCCAGTCTCATATGCAGCACGTATGTTGAAATGCCTTTTTAAACAATACAGAAATGGCATAGAACAGAAAATAACACTGTACAGAAAATAGAAGAGTTTATGAAGTGTGCATCTTCTTTAAACGCCAAGATCTATGCATGTTCATCAGATATATGTATGTAACCTCTTTTCTTCCAAGTCTCATTTTTACTGTTAACAATTGTGGCTGAAAGATTTTTATTTGTCTGTAGTCACTGAAACGACATTGTTTTTGCAGAGGATCTAGCCTCATCTTTTCAGGGCCTCCAGTTGCAAGCCTGAATTCAGCAATATTGTTCTACCAAATAAAATACTTCTATTAAGATTGGCAGAATCAGGTTGTCAGTTTCTAACAGAAATTGGATGGTTGGAATTTTTTTTTTTCTAACAAACATAGCTCTGATACTGCCAGCATTTTGAGTACTAGCCTAGTCTATGGCTTGATCCACTGTAACATCCTGTGTGACATGTGAGATTTTGAGGTTAAACACACCTTTCTATTTTTCACGGTTCATTTGGGATAATTTGTGGATTGTTGGCAAAGCACTGGTAATATGTAGAATTGGTAAGTCTAAGTCCAGATCTTAGCTTTGCCTGTTTTGTAAAGGAGTAAAACAATTTTTTCCTGAGGCTGCTACATATCTAGATTTTACATTACTTGCAATTGTTTTCATGGACATGCACAAGTTGAACCTAACTTTTAGAAGTGTATCAAGACTAAATGCAAACAAAACTTAACACTTTTCAAAGTGGCAAAAATGCAGGTGCATCCTACAAACTGTAAAAACTCTCCTTTTCAGGGTGGCATTTCTATACTTTGGAGAGAAACTAAATAAACAGGTTTTGATTTATGGACAGAATCCTTTCCCCTTAGTTTATAGCCAGGAATGAAGTGACTGGAAAAACAGTCTGTGTTTGCCTCAGGGACTTTCAGGCAATTGGGTTGTAACTTATACACCCTGCAAAAGGTAGGTGAGGTGCTTAATGAGAACACCGCTGTGGTACACATCTTCCCCCATGTTTCCTAAGTTCTGTTCAGGTTATTTCTATGAGTGTGACCCTGTAAGGGCTGCAAAGGCTCCTGTGGGGCTTTTCTGAGGGCTAGTCCCCCTTTATAGCAGAGTTGTGCTCTAGAGCTGCTCTTGGAAATGCTTGTGTCTGCATGGAGATGCAGAGAGCAGCATGGAGGGGATATGTGGAGGTTAACGTTTCTGCAGGTTTTTTATTTCAACCCTCAACACAACCAAGCTGAGGATAAAACTGGGAATTACATTGATTATTTTGGGTATTACTCAGGGTAATTCAACATGACTGGATTTCATTTCTCATAAGAGTTGCATGAGTCAGACCTGTCAGATTGAAATACATGTAAGTATATGAGGCATTTTTCCAAACAAATAGATTTGACAGTGATTGTCCAAGTCAAAACATCTCAGATAGGACACCTCTCAACTGATTTTAAATGCTTGCTCCTAGCAAGAATCCTAGAACATGAGTACAATTTAAATTACAACTTAGGAAGGGAAATACATACACTTTAAAGCTATGTTGTGACCCACTTTAGACCTATTTTCAAAATAAGTTGCTCACAACAGCCCCCTGACAAGCTTTTGGCTTATGGTAGACAAGGCCCTCTCATTAACTGAGATGTAGGCAGTCAGTGTTCTTTGCATGAGGTTTGCTGAACTGTGGAGCCCCTTTGACAACAGGATCATTTAGGTTTATGGTCTTTTCTTCAGAGATGATTTAAGACTTCGAGCTGTTGCTTAGCATTCCCCGGTTTGCTGTATGTGTTCTCTCGCTCTCAGCTTTGTGCGCTGATTCACCTCTTAGCATCTCCAGCTTGTACAGCAGACTAAAAGGCTTAACTAAAAGATTTTGATTGATTTCAGCTTTGTGACTTCAGTAAGGAAGCAACAGTACTTGAGCTGTGGCAAGATGCCAAAGGCATGTGTAGAATTGCACAACATGGCCCAGAGTTATGCTTTTACAGACTCTGGCTTTTTTCTAAAATGCTTAGATGTATCTATCCCTATTGTAACTGCTCTGGCAGCAAAAGTCGCCTTCTCCTAACGAAAATAATTCTTTTTAGTGCATGATAGGAATTTGTACCTGATGTTAAGCAGTTAAATACCCATCTAGTGGTGGTGTGCCACATAGAAATCCTGTTAGTGCTTTACTGTCACCAGTAGCCCAAGGCACACGGTCTGACCCATTGTTACTTGTGGTACTAAAGGAGACAATCAAAGCACATAACTTTGTGGTCAGATACCTCTTCACGGCCCTGGCTCTATCTAGGTGCTTTCAGTCAACTTTCGTTTGTTCCTTATCATTTCATTTCACACGTTACCCTTCCTTTTCCAACAAGTACTCCTGAGCTTTACTACATGCTGCTGTCCTCTAATGAACCCTCTGTCGTTAGTTTCCATTCCATCCTTCAAAATACTTTCATCAAACCCCATTTATCACTTATTCTTTATGTTCAGAACTACTATCTCAGGTTAATAGAAAAAAATAGCATAATCAAGAAAATATTAAGGAAAAAAACCCCTATACAAATCTGTAAATGTCACTGTATTGCTTTGGTAATTTTACTTCCAGCTGATGCTCTCTCTTCATTATCTCCATTGCAGAGTGCCCTGAGAGACCAGGACCCATCTTTGCTGTGTCAGTAAATCTTCGTGTACATCTGAAACTTGATCTTAGACAGTGTTTAAGAGCTTGGCCCTCAGTCAGCTTTGGGATTTATCACGTGTCTTAGTTATTCAGTCAGTAATGAAGTGTTTTGAAAGATCAGCATTGTATAAATAACTACTAATGCTATCCAGCTCTCAGACTCTGTCCTTGCCTTAGCAACCAAAAATTACTTCAAAGTCTAAGTATTGTATATGGAATAAAGATGTGGAAACTGCTGGTGCATGAGCCAGTCAGGTGGACAGCAAAGGATGCCTCTTGTTTGTTAGAGGTCTTTTGTGCTGATGATGAGCTGCAGTCAGAATCAGAGGAAGTGAATTGTAACAGGAAAGAGGGCGCAATGCTCTGGTGTATTTTGTACAGCTTCTCTGCTTGCTTCCCTAAAAGAACAAGGCCTTAGTGATGGTACTTCCACTTTGTTAGCCCGTATATTGCTTATATAGTAATTAGTAATTAAATTTAGTAATTAGTAAAGTAATTAGTTAATTTTAACCTAAATTGACAGTGGATAGGGTATTCCAAAATGTTAAATTCTAAAAACAACAGTGAAGATCAGTGACTGGGTAGACAGACAAGATCCACATTTGTCACACCACTGAAGAAAAGGTTGGTTTAGTACTGTCCAAGATACACCCAAAGGGAAGCAGCAAACCATTTAGCAGCTCTAGCTTTGAACTAGTCCTAACTATGCTGTCACTTACTCAACTCAGTAAGTGTGGAGCATGTGATGGAGCTGTAGGCACGCTGGGAGACAGGACACAGAAAAGAGTCAGTGGTATTGTGGGTCAGTGGAGATGCACAGAAGATACAGGACATGGAATCAGTAGTAGCTGGGATCTTTTGCTATCACTGCCTATAGACAACTGGCATTGCAATTTTATTGTTCAGTCCTGGAACATTTAAGGAGAAATACTTTAAAGGAGAAATGCAGTAAACATAGTGTTGTCTTTAATTTTATTGTTGTTACTACTATTTTTATTGTGGTATCTCTAAGCAACCTTCTCTGGAGTTTTTCAAATATCTTTGAGATTGAGATCTGGAAGTTGGAAGTCAATCAGCTAGTGGCACTGAATTCTGCACATCTGGATCTTAATGTGGAATCAAATCCTATTCAGCTATATGGCTTAAGCAGATCCGTACATTTTTATGGCGTTAAGTATTAAAAGTTTCGTAATAAATGTATCACAAGATGCTCTGTTCTGGGCAATCTGAAATATATATGGTAGGATACTCTTTCAGAGGGCAGGAAACTCTTTCCATGGACCCATATTTTTTAATACATAGAGCAGATCAGAAAGGGATTTTTTCATTTTCAGTATAGTTTTCACAATGTGGGTTTATCTAATCTGTCAGAGGTTTCTATAACCCACATTTCTGTGCAGATGAAATGCAGTAATTCAATTTTGCAATTGTTTTCAGAATTCATTAGAGAGAAAAAAAGAAAAAAACCCACTGAATTTAGAGTTGTAGTTGAGAGTTCTGCTCTCATACAACTCAATTAAACTAGATCCTATAATTTGTTTTCAACAAATAGTTTGTGAATGTTGCCCCAAAATTAAAACATCAGGTGGGAATCCCACTTTGTTTTTGCTTCAGGCTAAAGCTGACTTCACGGAATTCAAGTAAATGAGGTCATATAATCTTGCTCAGTGGGTTTTTTCCTGTGGGTTATAACTACTATTGTTATAATGTGCTTTTATGGAAAGGATCATAATAGAATTATGGGAAGGGGCTTATCTGTGAGATGTACAGTTTGGGAATTCAGCTCTGGATAAATATTATATATAAGTTACTATATACTGTGATTCCACACAATTTACTATATAAAAGCCACAAATTATGTCTGTTATTCTAACTTTTTTTCTGTAAACTATATCTACTTTATCTGCACAAATGCTTTTGATTAACATCATTCCTTCAACTCAGAACAATTTGTGCTTTGCTCAAAACATGGTGCTTCTGTTACAGAAGGCATGTGATTTTCTTCGAACGTACAAAAACTTTCCTCCTTTTTCTAATTGTATCACCTGGTCTACTATAAAATACAGTTTGCAGAAGTTGCCTTACAAGGGCTGGCTATATAAGCAATTTTTGCTTCAAAATTAGTTTTTCTGAAAGCCATTTTCAGTACATGTTTATACAACTTATAAATTAAAATTTATAAAAATGACTGGACAATTAGTAATGCTTTATTTAGCCCTTGTGCTTTTATAAGTGATGCATTTTGTAAACACAGTAATGTGAGAAACAAACTTTTACAGACTGCTACCCTCCCTCCCATTTGCCTCTCTAATCATAGACACTGAGGATCTAGTGCCCATAACACACATTGCTGATGCACATCTACTGTCACATATTCAATGTATTAATCCTAATGTGTTTTTCCAAGTGTGCAAGCTAGTCTACAACTTCTAGTATGGATTTCCACTCTCAGCACAGGCCAGTAAGCTACTGACCATTTCCAGAAGGGGCACTAGAATAATGACTCTTTTGCTTTTAGAACAACTTTGTAGGGTACCCTCTTTCAAATTTAATGAACTTTGACGTTTCTGACAATACTATCTTAGCCATTGTAAAACCTCAGATTTAAATACTACTTGAATTTTGATATCAGTCTTCAAATAAAGGCTTTCTAGCTGCATTTATAAAAAGATCAAAATATTTATGTTCACGTACAATTTAGCTTCAGTACATTTCACTTTGTTGGGAAAGCCGGTGCCATGATGGCATCACACTGCTCATGTTATTGTGTGATCAGTTTGATGATGGAAAAAAGCAGGTGAGCCAACAAAAAGGCATGTCTTTGAAATGCCTTATTTCTCACATTGTGTTAATTTTAAATGAAACATTTTCAGCTTCTACTTGCCATATGCAGTTACAGTGTGCCACTTCTCTCATGTGTCTCTTGTGTAGGCATCCTGCTACCAGCTGACCCCATTAACTAGGTGCAGATTTGATGGCATTGACTGAAGGACCACATGCAGATTCTGTTTCTGCAGATCTGGTTGCATTTTATCAGTAGCTTGAAATGGATGAAACTGTGCTGCAAGTCACCACAAAATTTACATACATTCTTCTGCTTCTCAGTATTCAACTATTTCCTTTTGGCTTTGATGATCAGATCATCAAAGAGCTGTAAATCTGAACAGTCTCATCAACTGCAATGGAAAAAAGATTAGTTCCTCAAGCCATAAAGAACATTACAACTTTTCAGGGCTACTGCTCTCTGATTAATTCCTTGACATACTTTAATCAATGAAGGGACAATTACTGCTCCCTAAGGCAAACAGTAACATTGATTGTAAAGGAACAAATCTCAAATTATGAAATTAAAAGAATTTCAAACCTGAACTAGTGATTTTGTTATTTTTACTTAGCTACCATGTCTTCAAATAGCAGTTATTGTGTTGGATAGCAGTAGTATCTGAAAGTGGACTGACTGGTTATCCTCTGCTGAGGTACAATTTTTTTTAGACCATGTTTTTCTTCCTGACTGTTCTCTTCGTAATTTTCTAAGCTACTTCTTTAATGACATGCAAATGCCTCAACATTTATTGCAGAGGAGGAAGTATTTTATTTCAGGGGTCAGGGGATTTTATTATTTCATTTTGTTGATTTACAAGTTTGTCTGCATTAACTAAGGATACTTTATTACCTGTTTGTTCCTCACGTATTGGTTTATTCTTTTTAAATTGATTTTATGTTTTAGGGGTATTTGCTTTGTTTTAATATAAAATAGTGGAATAATTTTCAAATTATATCAAGTTGCTCTGGTCTATCTTCCTGGTTACTCAGGATATGAGGAAGGCTGAGGTAGTAAATGATTTTTTTTGCCTCAGTCCTCACTAGCAAGTGCTCCAGCCTCCTACCCAGGTCACAGCAGACAAAGGCAGAGACCAGGACAATGGAGAACTGCCCACTGTAGCAGATCAAGTTTGAGACCATCTAAGGAACCTGAAGGTGCACAAGACCATGTATACATATACATGAGCCCTGATGGAACCAATGGATGAAGTTGCTAAGCCACTATCCATTGTATTTGAGAATTGGTGGCACTTCAGTGGCTGGAAAATGGGAAACATAACCCTCCTTTTTTATATAAAGGGAAAAAAGGAAGACCTGGGGAACGGGGAACTACAGGCCAGTCAGTCTCACCTCTGTATGCCCAGCAAGACCACAGAGCAGATCCTCCTGAAAACTATGCTAAGGCATACAGAAAATAAGAAGGTGATTGGTGACAATCAACATGGCTTCACTAAGAGCAAATTGTGCCTGACAAATTTGGTGGCCTTCTATGATAGGGTTACAGCACTGGTGGATAAAGGAAGAGTAGCTGACATCATCTACCTGGACTTATGCAAAGCAGTTCACACTGTCCTGCACAACATCCTTGTCTCTAAGTTGGAGAGACGTGGATTTGACAGATGGACCACTCAGTGGATAAGGAACTAGCTGGATGATCACTGTCATGGAGTTGTGGTCAACAGCTCAATCTCCAAGTGGAAACCAGTGATCAGTGTTGTTCCTCAGGGATCAGTACTGAGACTGGTGCTGTTTGACATCTTTACAAGTGACAAGGATAGTGGGATTGACCACACCCTCAGCAAATCTGCAGATGACATCAAGTGGTGTGGTGCACTCAACATGCTGGAGGGGAGGGATGCCATCCAGAGGGACCTTGAGAGGCTTGAGAGGTAAGCCCCCGCAAACCTCATGAAGTTCAACAAGGCCATGTCCATGGTCCCGCACCTGGGTTGGGGCAATCCCAAGCACAAATACAGGCTGAGCAATGAGAATGGATTGAGAGTAGCCTTGTGGAGAAGGACTTGGGGGTGCTGGTGAATGAAAAACTGAATATGAGCCAGCAATGTGTGCTTGCAGCCCAAAATGCCAGTCCTGAGCTGCATCAAAAGCATGACCAGCAGCTCAAAGGAAGTGATTCTCCCCTTCTACTCCTCTCTGGTGAGACCCCACCTGGAGCACCACATTCAGCTTTGGGTTCCCCAGCGTAAGAAAGACATGGACCTGTTGGAGTCAAGCCCTACCTTCCCTGAGGCAAGGGCAGTAGGTGGAGGCTCCACTAGAAGGAGAGGACCCCCTCCCCTCTTGTCACAAGGTAAAATGAGGGGACCTAAGAGATGGGGGCGGGGGGGATGGAAACAGGTCCCTCCTTGGAGAGGCAGGAGAGTCCCCTCCCAGCCTCCCTCGCTCCCCCAGCTGCCATTGAGCAACAGGTATGGGGCTCTGGAAATTGAGGGACAGGAGAGCAAGGATGGAGATGAAGCTCCATCGGAGGGGTCGCCCAAGGTGAGTCAGTCTCCCCCACCCATCAGGACTACTTCAATTAAAAATCAAAGGAGAGTAGTTGTAGTGGGTGATGCCCTTCTGAGGGGAACAGAGGGCCCCATATGCCTGCCAGACCCACACCACAGGGAAGTCTGATGCCTCCCTGGGGCCCAGGTTGGAGATAACGTTCATAAGCTCTCAAGATTGGTATGGCCATCAGACAATTATCCCCTACTGGTTATAAAGGCTGGCAGTGATGATGCTGCAGAGAGAAGTTTAAAAGCAATTTAAAAGGACTTTAGGGCACTGGGGAGATCGCTTCGTGGCTCAGGTGTGCAGGTAGTGTTCTCCTCAATCCTTTTAGTAGCAGGGAAGAATAATGAAACAAGGAGAAAAACCCATTCAATTAACATGTGGCTCAGAGGCTAGTGCCACAGACAAAATTTTGGGTTCTTTGATCATGGGGAGCTTTATGCCATGCAGGGTCTGCTGAGAACAGATGGAGTTAATCTGTTCCAGAGGGGGAAAAGGATTCACACTTATGAGCTGGACAGACTTATTGAGAGGGCTTTAAACTAGATGCGAAGGGGGAAGGGCATGAAACCAGGCTCGACAGAGTTGAGCCTAAGGGTGGCAGACAACTGTTGCAGGGAAATCGACAGCCCGGCTCAAGTGCATCTACGTTAATGCACACAGCATGGGCAACAAACACATTGTGCGACACTGGCCATGACGTCATTGCCAGCACGGAAACATGGTGGGATGACTCTCATGACTGGAGTGCTGCAATGGGTGGCTACAAGCTCTTCAAATGGAATAGGCAAGGTAGAAA
>JAVSBS010024412.1:14284-33598 GCA_033124195.1 Coracias cyanogaster
TGTAAATACCCGCGGGCCGGTTTGAGGAGCCCCAGGGGCCGCATCCGGCCCACGGGCCGTAGTTTGAGGACCCCTGGGTAAAACTGAAAGGGTCAGGACACCAGTCATTGTGAGAGTCTCCCTAATTTGGTACATAGAGATGTTATTTTAGAAACTAACATACAAATATTTAACCTCCTATTTTTTCAACGGCAGGGTTTAAACATTTTTGAAGAATCTTGAAAAAGTAATGAAGATAACAACACTTCCTCTGTAAAAGATGACAGTCCTGTCCCAGAAATAAATGAATAATTTATTCAGAAGGAACTTCAAGTGCTGAGTACATTCAGTGTCAGTTGGAAAACTTGCTTATTTTGATGGAAAACAGTAATACGAAAATGAGAGCATCCTCCTAAGTGAAAATTAATAGTATGTGTCACTGATAACTTACACACCAAAGCTGAGGAATAACTGCTTAAATGCACACCTGCACAGGTAGGGAAAGGAACTACTCTGTATATATGCAGTATTTGCAGCTTGATAAAAAGCAAGTGTTAAAATTGTGTGTATAAACTCCATTACTATTTATAGTCATGTTCCAGGTAGACACATCATAGGTCACCAGAAGGAAAAACATTCTTAACAGCTCAAGTCTAAGCCAATATGAAACCAGTTTGCAGTTGCAACTAGTTTCTGAATCTGGTATCTCTGCTAACAAGATGACTTCAGTAGTTACGGATTTATCTGGTTTTGTTCATGTGAATTACCTGCCATTACTAGAGGATGTTTCTTTGCACAGTAACATTTTCTGATATCCACCATAGGCACACTCCCAGTTTTGTTGAAATCTAGTTTCATATAAGCCTATAAGGGAAAAGAATTTCATATAAGCATATAAGGAAAAAAAGTGGAAAGATGTAAAGATCAAATATATTTGATTACCTGGCACATATTTTTAGATCTTGTGCAATGGATTATGTCAATTTACCTACTTTATATAAGGCACCAGGTACCAGAAAACGATTCTAGATTATGGAGTTTCATGATTATTTTATCTCAACAGCTTTCACATCAAACATGCTTCCGTCACCAACTAAAAAAAAATTTGTCTTCTCGCCAAAGTTTCTAGCTCATCCTTAGAATCAAAAGTTAAGCTGCTTCCCTTCTGCCTCCTCCAATTATTAAGATTCCTGTGTTGTTCTGACAGAGACCTCAGCACTGCTAACAGCAGATTCCTTTTCATCTCAAGTTACTCAAATACACATGCTAGATACATAATGCTAGGAGAGTCAGATCCTCTGTGATTAGAAGTATGAAAGTATATGCCATTTTTCTTAGTTTTGAGATCTAGTTACTACTCTATTGGCTGGTTTGTAATCAGCGTTTCATACTGCAAATGGTTCCACATTACATTATAGACATACAACAAATGGCATTTCAAATAAAGGAACTCTCACAAATATAATGACTCTAATTGTAGGTCTTAAAGGAGGCAAGTGTTATCGTCTCCTGTTTCAGACGCTGAGGGAAAAAAGTCTGCACACAGATACAGCAGTCTGCCAAAATAAGGAAACAGACTTCTAGAAGAGATAGTTTCAGGGTGCCAGGTGCATTATACACTGGATTGCATTGTAAGAATAGCACACATACACAAACTCAAAATGATAAAGGAATTCATTCTAGAGTTTAAAATTAACTAATTCAACAACGGAACAGCATGCAGCCCTCTAATTTACATTTATTTTAATAAACTCATCTGGAAGTTTAAAAAGTCAATTACTAGATGCACATTTTAAGAAAAACAACAGCGAAAAAGAACAGTGACAGAGAGGTCAGAACATGACAAATAATTAACTCCAAGGTTAGGCTGCAAAATATCTACACTTAAAACATCTGCAACAAAACTTACTTTTCTTACAAATGCTTTCCTATATTCATTCATTTCTCCAAATATGGCATGAGTAAATTCTCCATAGTTGACCTTATCACTCTTGCTATCATCAAGAATAAGCCATAAGGATTCAAAGTCCTGCAATTTAAAAACATTTTGTCAAGGTTCTTCACTATGTCCTAGAATAGAACAATTGCTATAATAGGAAATTACAATGTTTTCACCAAAAAACCCAGCTTCCAAATCCAAACTCTTCAAAGAGTTGTCAAAATGATGCAAAGTCATCATCAGTCACTGATGACCACAATTCACGTTATTTGCAGTTCTGATAGCTGTGGGCTATTTTAAAAATGTAATATATAAAACAAAGAAGAAAAAAAGATAAGTAAATAGCATCACCTAAATTACTTTTCAAGGGCCAAAAATAATAAAAAAAGGATTGCAATCCCACTTGCTTTTTTACGATGTAAAAAGATTGCATGCTTTTAAATTTATTATTTTGTATTTTTAAGAATTTCTCACAGACCTGAATGCAGAAATGCCAGTATGCCAGAAAGGGGAAAACCCACAAAACAACAACCAACCAAACCCCCCAAAAAGCAAACCACACAAAACCCAGCTATTAAAGTATAGATCTAAGCAAAGAAAATAAGTGATTCCATAAATTAAAGTAAGATAATACTCATTATTGCCATTCAAGCTAGACTTACCTCTTCAGGCACTTCCAAATGGAATACTTTTAGAGCTTCTTTAATGGCTGCCTGAGAGAGAAAACCATTTCTGTCCTTGTCTACTTGTCGGAAATACTTTCCTAAGCCTGTTATAACTCGAACTCCTCTTTTACTTAGTGTCTCTCTGAGGATACCTGAGGATTTAGAGAAATAAAGGACACAATGTTTACCTGAAGTGGGCCACTTGCTATGGAGCTGATATAAAAGTAAAGAAAACTACTTCTGATACTGCTGGTTAGAATGACACATCCATGCACCCAGGCTCTCTTATCTTTTATGAGAGAATGGCAGTTCAAAATAAAACTATCAGTTACTTAACCTTTGAGTAGAAATAATATAAAGCAGTGCAACATCTAACAGAACTTTTAAAAGGATCACAGAAGGAAAGGAAGAACAGCTATCACCCTCTACATGCTCAGCTTATGAAACTGTTTACTTCTGCTAGAACTGATTACATACCATGATTCGACATACAAAGCCACTTAGAAACACTACTTTGGTAATAGAAACATTCCATTACGGGACACAGAGTCGCTCCTGCATTGTACAAACATGTCAAATACACGTGGATACAAGGATATAAGTAATTCTGCAAAATCATTCCAAAATGATATGCAGAGTACTAATTCTACGGTAAAAATGACAGCCTAGGTAGCAGGTTTCCTATAGAGAAGCCTGAGTTTCTCAGCATACTCTATTAACAGAAGTCATCTGCTATTATAATGTTCTGTCTTCAAATTACTTGTATTTGCAATTATAAAGCAAAATAGCAGGGGGAGTGAAAAAAAGGAAGTTTTTTCCAATGAAGTACAAACTCAAGACATATGTTAAAAGATGTCTTGAGCACATACTGACAATCGAGTTTCAGGCCACACAAGCAAACCTTAGATGTAGTCTGATAGTTGAAAAATCAATTTGTGTCTATTGTGAGAGGGGGGGAAAAAATGGAATAACTGGAAGATTAAAAATATCCGTCATTATTATTCCAACAATTTTTCTAAAAGTGTCCAAGCAGATTTTAGTGACCAAAGAGTGTCTGCTTAAAACAGGTTTACCTAATAGTGGAGATTTGACAAGCTGGAAGCTGTTCAGTTCAACTGTTTTTGTTGACCACAGGTTACAAAGATAATACACGGCACTGCATAAACATCTTCTAATAATTTTAAACACAAAACTATGACTTTAGCCTAAAGACTGTAGGTGGAAACCTGATAAAATTTACTTACATATTCCAGAATATACTACTCAATTATACTCACATAATTTAACAAACATATGAAAGATTATCAAAGAGCAACTTATCAATGCATAGAAATAATGGCCAAAAGAAGTATCTAGCATAAAATTAACTGAAGAAATTAGATTGTGTTTGTACATTTTGCCAGTAACTTTTTAAATTTAATGTCAATTTAACATAGGATCAGTTTTGTTTCAGAAATTATGTCAACACAGAGATTATCATTTTATTGATTACATTCACAATTATTCTGCAACATCTTCATCACCTTTAGCCAGCCTGTTTATTTAAAGAGAGCTAAGAAAGTATTCTTAGGATTGATTTATGCTGGCATCATATTCTAATAATATTCTGAAAGATACATAATTTTTGTTTAATGTTAAATTTTGTTTAATCTTAATAAAATCTTTGCAATGCCACTATTGTTCTTTGCATTAAGATGTAAAGACACAAGATACAGAAATTAAAATTAAGTGAGTTCTGGTAGACACCAACCTTGAATCTTCTTGAAAACTTTGCTGTCATCAACCTCTTGCTTGGAACACCCTTGTTTGAATTCCATAGAAGAAGCTCTAATCAAAATTAATGTTGATTGGTGAAATTACATGTAAGATTACTGAATTCAAAACAGCTATAGTAAAGAAAAATATTGAACTTTATATTTTATTCTTATAGTATCCAACTGCTTGTGTTTGAGATGGCACACACAACAGTCCTTGCTGAAGAGCTGCGGATATACAGTAATTCCTTTCTGACAACATCCCATTAGCGGTTCCTCTAGTAATTCATTAATCATGGATAACTTCTCCCGTGTGCAAATCTCCAGAAATTTATTTCAAGACAGTCCTGATCTTCAGCTCAGGCCACTGGAAGAGTTTGTTAAAGAATCTACATTTTGCCACAAACAGGAAAATGACATGAAGTAGCTACAAATCTCTGTTTAGAAGAGAAAGAGCAAGAGTGTAGACCAAAAGCTGGATCAGTCTATCTTAGGTGTGATCTAGGAATTATGGTTAAATTTTTTGTTTTGTCTGGCAAGTTCCCTTCTGAGAAGGGCTTCCCAGAAGCCCCCATTAGAAATTATTATAAAGGGTAATAAAGAAAATCTTGTGGAAGAACCTACTGGAAAAAAAAAAAAAAGTCCTATAATTATTTTAATGAGACTAGGAAGGCAAAGGGAAAAGCACTACTGTCAACTTTGAGTTGCTTGCTCACCAGTGCTTTGCCATAAACTACTCCTCCTTCTGCTTTTAGAGGCCAAAGACTTATATTAAGAGTTTTCATCTCCACTTTGGGTGACTCTCATGATGAAGTCCCTAAAAGCTTGCCTGTATCTGTATGGTTTAACCCTAACTGGCAAACAAGCACCATGCAGCTGCTTGTTTACACCTCTCTCCTCCCAGTGTGATGGGGAAAAGAGTTGGAAAAAAAAGTAAAACTCATGAGTTGAGATATCATTTGTTTAATAGCTAAAAGAAAATATTATGACAACAATAATAATAGTAATGAAAATAGCAAAAAAGAGAGAGAGAAATAAAAGACAAGTGATGCACAATGGAATTGCTCACTACCTGCTGATCTACGCCCAGCCAGTCCCCAGGCAGCAGCCGGCCCCTCCTGGCCAACACCCTCAGTTTACACACTTGGCATGACATTCTCCAGTATGGAATATCCCTTTGGCTAGTTGAGGTCAGCTAGCCTGGCCATGCTCCCTCCCAGCTTCTTGTGCACCCCGTCACTGGCAGAGCATGGGAAACTGAAGAATCCTTGACTTAGGATAAGCCCTACTTAGCAACAGTGAAAGCATCGATGTGTTATCACATTATTCTCATACTGGATCCAAACCAGAGCATTGTACCAGCTACTGGGAAGAAAATTAACTCTGTCCCAGCCGAAACCAGAACACTATCAAACCACCTAAACTGAAAAGACAACAACTGCCTATAGAGGACAATATACTCTCTCTAAAACACGTGTACACCAGAAGATTCATGGCTTGTGACAGCAGGGCATAGCTGCTCCTGAAAACCTGCAATGGACCTTCTGTACTGTACCTGAGCAGGATTCTCTGTGAATATAGTAATGAAGGTAAGAGGATTTAATCCAAGAATTTTGCACCAGAGAATACCGAATTCAATAAAACCCCCATTCAGAAGAAAAAGACAGACTTTACAGTCTGAAATTTAGTCAATAATAGAAAGAACACCAAGAGAGAGTATAAAAAAGAAACAAACTGTTCCACCACAGGTAGCAGAAAATCCAAAATTATAGCCCAGTGAGCAGGTCTTCTTTCTGGAGGCTTTAGAGAGAACATTGGATAAACTCCAAATTTCACAGGTATAAAATTAGCAACAATGAAAGAAAAAGCTGTTTACCAGAATGATAGGCTTCTGAGATGTAAAATGTCTTATATAAACTATCCTAAATTAAACTATATTGTGTTTTATTTCATGGAAACCTTTCAGAGAGGGAACAATTAGCACTAAGCATCATACAACTATATACTTCTATAACCAATTACATTTGAATTTACTGTTTTCTGTACCATTAGCTCACTATGGCTCCTCTGCAAAGCTTTCAGTGTAAAGGGACCTTAAAGTGAATATTACCTTAACTGAGAACAAGCTTCATGTATCTAAACACTTGCAGAAAAAAAAAAATAGTAAGTTAAGTTGTGCTAACAAAATAGTCTTTAGACACTGAAGATATTTATTTGAGATTCTGTTATTGCTGCTCCTAGTCAAGAAGGGACTGAAACACCTCATATATGAGAAGAGGCTGGGAGAGCTGGAACTGTTTATCCTTGAGAAGAGAAGAGCTGAGGGATCTCATCAGTGTGTACAAGTACCTGACAGGAGGGAGTAAAGAAGTCTGAGACATGCTCTGCTGGGTGGAGCCTACTGACAGGACAAGAGGCAATGGGCACAAACTGAAACACAGGAGGTTCATTCTGAACATCAGAAAACACTGGAATAGGTTGCCCACATAGGTTGAAGAGTCTCTATCCTTGGAGACATTAAAAAACCGAACTGGATGCAGCCCTGAGCCACCTGCTGTAGTGAACCATGCTCTGAGCAGGAAGGTTGGACTGGAGACCCACCTGAGGTCCCTTTCTATGATTCCATGACTTTATGAAAATTTCCACCTTGTAATATCTGCCATTGGCTAACACTCCTCATCAAAATTTGAGTTTGTTCAGGCAACACAGCAGTGCGATGAATTTTATACCAAGATTTTAGTTGTGCTAAGAACCACATACTAAGAACCACTAACCCTAAGAACCAGATATATTCACAATAAAAGTCAGAAACCTAGGAGAAAAACACTTCATTGCCTAGACAGTTTACTTCTGTATAGATACTGCTATGAGAATATTACCTTCAAAAATAACACATACTCAAAGATTAACTGTCACCTAACCATTTGAAAAAGTTATGGAACAACATAATTTACCAGAACCTATTTTGAAAGAGTAAGTGCAGAAATATTTTCCCAGTGCCTGAAGTCTTCAACATGTGGCAATATCTGGAAGAATGAAGGGATAGAAAGAGGAAGGAAAAAGAAAATGAAAAAGAAACAAACAGAGAGAAAGCTCCAGTCCTTCCCCTATCTGTTCAAACTGATACAAGCTTTTAACATAATAATGTTTATCACAAAAAGGCAGTATTTTTTCCCCAAAAGCAGTATTTTAGTTTATCACATAAAAATTTAAGTATATGATTTATATATAAAAATATCTGACTTCAAACACAGCAAATAAGAATTAATTACAAAACTGTCTTATTTTGAAGTTACTCCTTATAATTCTAGAATGCTACTGAATTATAGAACATCCACTAACATCAATTACTAATGTCCTCTAACAACCTAAATACAGGTATTTTTTTCAGCAGTACAAGTAATAAGAAGCTAGAAGGTCTTGTTAAAAAAAAAAAATCTTTTTGCTTAAGGGAGAAAAAGCAGTTTGAAAAATTTAGCTGCACTTACTTTAGAAAATCCATAGCTGCTTCATCAATACTTATCACACGAAGGGTAAGAATCGGGTTCTGCTTAATGCTTTCTGGAAGGTTATGATCAGCGCTTCGGAAAGTTAGGTTAGCTCCCTGTTGGTAAAGCAGACAATGACTTACAAATAGGTTGTGTATTTTATAAAATACACTCTGCAAGACTTCCAAGTGACTGTTGCAAGCCTTGGTATGAAACCATGAAAAGGTGTAGCTAAGGTCAGCTAACCTTCTTAAGAGAACCTTTCTAGTACTAAAAACCAGCTGCAGGCTCAAAGATGATCCTCTACATTGAGGTTTGTCTATTAAGATGGCCTACTGTTGCCTAATCTGCAGCTGAGAAGCATGAGACTACAGATTGTTGTTCCCTCAGCCAGGCTCTACTTCTCCATTTTTCTTCTCCCTTTATCCTTATGGGATTCAAAACACACTGGACCACAGAAGAGAGTCACAGAAGGTGCCACACTGATTCCATGAGAGCAAAGTTCCTTCAGACCAGAGAAACCCTTCACAGTTATTTTCAATAACCTAAAATCATACTTGAGATAAACAAACAATGAAAAAGTAGCCTTTCCAAAGTTCAAATTACTCCTGCAATGTTTAACTATAAAGTTATTGTTTAAAATTACTAGATTTCACTAATAAACATGTTATTAGTGGCATAGAGTTCTATTACTTAGTATAGTCTCTTCTGAGTATTATAGATTTCCCTTCCCTCCAAGCTGGGGACAGAGAACACATTTCACATATTCTGCAAAGTTAAAGATTTTTTGTCATTTGGCAAAAGAGTGAAGAGGAGAGAAAGAAAAGCAGCGAACTAAAAGCAAAGAATGCTGAGAAGAATAAAAAAAAGGCAGTAACTCTAACTGTAACATGCATGCAGGCTTGAGTTATAAAGTCTCCAAAGATCACAGATTAGGACAGAGACACAGTTATTGTGTCCATTTGGACTTTGTGAGAGATCTGTACGTCTTAATGTTAGCCTAGAAACCCAGTTTGCAGATTTGGAGATGCACTAATACAATGTCATTCCGAAGAGCTATCAAACTCAGTAGCGGTACATTCTGGATGGCTTTAAGACACATCTTTATGCAGAATACATTTCCATCTTCATGTTGCAAAGATATACATGACAATTTAAAAAAAAAAAATCTCTAGAAAATAGCTTCAACCTCAACACCACAAAGAAAATAATTATTTCATCTTGGAAACTCTTATATCACAGCCAAATGTAAACAGTTAGGATTTGGCAGGTGATTAGATGAAACACTCTAAAAACTAACGTCGTCTTCTTTTAATTTCAATACTTCATTCTAACATGTTTCTTGCTCTAGAGATTTGCAGGAGGATGTGAAGAACTTAATGAAAACGTTCTGTACTTGAAAAATGGCTCATGTATTCATACACCAGGAACACTTAATGCAGTGCAGGAGATGCAATATGATTTGTAGTCTCACAGTAGTCAGTCACCAGATTAGCTGGTAGTTGAAGTTTACGATTATTTCAAAAGCTCTCTCTAAACACCTGGTGGTAAACATTTTCAAACTTTACGTTAAAAACAATTAATCTGCATTTTCCGTATGTTTAAAATATATTTAATTATTTCCTTGTATCAAAATGCCAGCAGAGCTTGCAAAAATTATTAATTTTTAACTGGTACTTTGGTCTACTTCCTTTTCAGGATTCTCCTTCCGGAGTTGCTCATTTTGCCCAGAGCGAGCTACACTCTCTGCAGTTTTGTGCCCTCTACTGGGAAAATTGCAGACTACAGGTTAATCTGAAGCCAGAAATGGAATCTCTAAAACGTGGGACAGCAAAATAATCCAGACTCCTGAAAATCTTTAATTCTACAACATTAGTGAAAAGAAAGACTTCTGGTCTTCTCTGAAAGCTAGATCACAATTTTCAACTTGACTATCTGAATATTGCTTCCAAATCACCAACAAAATTGCCTTACATTCCAGCAGAAGTATACTTACGATATAGAAGTCACTCAGATCATAAGCTTTTCCCTTCCTTTGTCCACGTTGATGTTGATAAACTCCCTTCTGAATGAAAGGCAAGGCATTTGTTCTGTGAAATAATTAAAAACTGCTATGAAAAAGATTAAATTTATTTAAGTTTTTTAGATCCAGTGTAAGATGTTTTCTGAAACCTTTTTAAAAAGTAATTTATCCTACCTATTTTTTCCAAACTGACGAAATTCATACACAGTAAGGGATCTGTCACATGCAAAAAAAAATCCAATCAACTCTCTACAAGCATCGCGACCATTTCTGGAAGGAAAATTGAAAAGCATCTTTATGGTTTTGCATCTATAGAAATCAAATTCAACCCAAACATAAATTACATTTATTTTGGAAAATGCATTTTATTTCCAATGTTGCATATTACACAATCTTTTTCTTTGAAAGAGGAGCCTGACTATTTGCTTTAAACCACCATGGAATTCAACTTCTGGATTCGGACACACATATTTTAATGCAATATTCCACTCTCCATAATGTTAAAAACACCTTTCAAGGCTTCCTGGTTTAGTATGCCAATGTATTCTTCACTCATTAACTTAAGGGTTACTGACACCAAGACTACTGCCTTCGTTATGGTATATGAAGCTATGTGGCTGAATCCTCAGCTACATCTAACAAGCACACAGCTCACTGCTTCAGAAAGGCACCACTTTCAGAGCTGAAGAATGTTTATGTCACTGCTACTCAGTTCAGAATAGTTTCAAAGATGCCCTAAACCAGCAAGTTTAATATCTAAGGAGCTACAAACAAGGCACAAAGCCATCCTTTCCATCCACAGTGATCACCACATATTAAAAAAAGACTAAAATGGTTTTTATCAGCTGTGGTGCAACTGTCCTACACAGATCTACAGGTATGATGGTAACATGTTGTTGCTTACGCATCTGAACACTGTACAACGGGACTGTAAAGCCACTATCCATCAGCCATGTCAAAATTTGTTACACATGTATCCACATATACACCCCCACAGCACATACTTTTTTCTAAACATAGGGAACAGAAAGGTTCAGTGCAATCAAACAGGGCAAAGATCATAATTCATGAATTCATAGAATTGAAAAGCTTCACAAAATTTGTGATTACCTTGATATAATCCTACTATCAAAGCGTAGCTTGTTAGAGAGCATGTTTTCCGTTAATCCTGATTTGGTCCTTATTCTGTCAAAATAAGGCAGCCTATTAATGATACCTATATTACATAAAAATCAACTGTTTCAAAACAGCAATCATGTGAAATATGGTATCCTTGGCAACTGGCTGAGGAGATGATCCCTCGTAGTTGAATTAGAAAGAACTCAAGAGTCATAATGTGGAAGGTGTTCTGTAATTACATCATATGAGAGCACATTCACAGAATGCATAGCTATGAATGGCATATTTTGTTTCCATACACTTATATCAAGAATTAAACCTCTACCACTCACCACTCTTCTACCAATCAACGTTTTTTTCTTGCAAAAAAAATCTATGTTGGGGCTTCTTTACTCACCTAGATATTTTATATTTGCCATATTACTAGTTCCTGAAATGGAGATTTGTCCATGTGATGGGTATAAGAGATTGAGACTAGTTTTGTTGCCTTTTGGTTTTGTTTTTTTTAAGACAAGATGACATTTGTTGAGAAAGACTTTAGAGAAGGATTCTAAAATGTGCAAAGCAGAGATGTTTGCCTGCACGCTGAGAAAGATTAACAGAACAAAAGTTGGATGTGCAGATTCATTTAATTTTATGGATCACAATGTTTTCCCAGTTTTATTTCAATGCTCAGAGGCCAGCAATGACACTTAAATGCCAATATGGTTAATTATTGTGGTAGAAATCAAAACATGAAAGAAAATATTATTATAATGTGAAGATGTACATCAGTATTTACGGATGCATATTTATGCAATTTTATGCACCTCAGGATAAGGATCTCTAAAATGATACAATAAGATTGCAAGCATTCAACAGCTTGGAAAAGGTGGGCAGAATCCCATGATGAACAATGTAAGTTTAAGAATGTTCTTCCAGGTTTCATAAATTACATGAATTAATCATTATACACAGAGAATCCACAGAAAAAAAGGCCCCACTATGCAATTATAAGCATGAAGCTAGTGGATCCAAGCCAGATAAAAAACATCTGGAAAGGCAAACTGACTTCACAGAGCCAAAAATAATAAAAAATACAGCAGAAAAGGTATTTCTAAGAAGAAAAAAAAAAATCGATCACTAGAGAAAACTTACTTTGTTTCATGCAGTGTTCTTTTTCTAAAACGCATTGGTGCTGTCCCAATTCCCAGAAGTCCATGAGTCTCCTTGTAAACATCTGCACGCATGGATTGCTCTGGGTCACTTATAACAGCTCTGACCAGAAAGAGCAGGTAGAAGCCCTATGACTATTACTAAGTTTGAATTTCAGATCTCACTCAGGAAAGAAAACACTCAAGAATAACAAAGTAATAAAATCTTGGAGTTATCCATTAAGCCTGCATAAATTTCTGGGCTTGGTGGTTTTGTTTGATTTTACATATTCCAAAGTCTATTACTCAGAATCAAATACATGCAATAATATTCTGTTGTGTGCTATGTGGTAGTAACCTTATATATATATATATACACATTTATATATATGTATGTACAAACATTTTGTTTTATATATGTGTATATATAATAAATCTTAGGATTACAAAGGGTTGGGGATTTTTTTTCTCATTTCCACCATTTCTGCAAAAATTCAATCATTGACTTTCTTTATCCATGGCTCTCTCCAAAATTAGTGACAACAGTTACTAGGACTGGCCAGCGACATCACCCAACAAAACACTGGCAATTCCTCTCCCAAAGCACTGACTACACAGCCCACAGGATCTCAAAGTCCCATCAAGCAGACAAGATATAGATGAACTGGTTTCCACGCATTTTTATATTCTCTGCATCAGTTTAACAAGTAAACAAAAGAAAAGACCCTTTAAAAATACATTAGATTCTTTCAATAATTAGATTATTGAAATGGTTCATAAACAGAAGGAAAAAATAATTTTGCACAGCTAATATAGTTTTATGAACTTGCTCTCTGATCTGTGCAGCTCCATCACTGAACACATCAGTTACACTGATGTAGATTGTCTCTACTAAGAAAAAAATCAAAATACCTTTGTGTTTCCTTTCGTAGATATTTTTCATGCAACACTTTTGAACCAATCTCCCCCGATCAACATCCTGCTCTCTGATAACAATTTGTTTGGCAGTACTGGCACAGTTATATTTGGAACACAGAGATTTTTTAAAATTAAAAGTTCATCTTGATGCAGCTGCAGCACTACTGAATATTGTTTTGACATTGTCAACAGAAGGGTTTGGAGTAGAAGGAATACATGGAAAAAATAAGGCAAAGCAGCTGAAGGAGGTTAAGCACAGAATGAATATCCATGATAAGAGATCTGCAAACCTCTATGTTCTATCCAACATCAGCAGAACTAAAACACTTCAACACAATCAGTGCATTTTTTGGACAATCTCTGTAAGCATCTGCTTTACCTATATAGTTGTAGAGATATGACACAGGCCAAGCATTTCTGTGAAAACTGGGGATTTCTGCATTGAACACTTCCGTATTTTGAATCCTGCTACAATGAGACTTGGAATTTAACACTGTGTTTCATGACAAGTTTGTTTCCTTCAGGCAACTTTCCTGGTATCTCAGCTTTTAAATACCATAAAAGCATTAACAGACTCTTAAATAATATTGGTCATTTAAACTGCAGTTGGAAGGAAAACAAACAAGAAAATAAAACTGTCATGTGCAACATTTCAACCTCAAAGTTGATCATATCTTAAGACTATATCAAGGGCTGTATCCTCAGTCCAGATGACTACAGAGATTGTAAACTAAGCACAGAGTGCAACAAACATACTGTAGACCTACCCACAGATAATTTTTAGCAAGGGTGAGGTAACATGAAACTATATTAAACTAGTTGGCACAATCCTATATTGCCATAATGAGGAAACTTGGATAAAGACCTGAATTATTAAAGCATGCTTAAAGATGAGAACACGTTCATGGGAATATATAAGGAAAGATGTTTTTACTTTACTCATCTTTACCTTTACTTTTCTTTCTTCTTTACATAAAAATGGATCCTTCTACATAGAAGCAATACTTTATTGGAGCTAAAGGGACAGCAATGAAGTTAGGAGAGCCTTCCTGTACAACTTTGATCAACTTGATCCATCATTGTGCCTTTTTTTAACTCAAACCAGGACACTGCCCAAAATTGGTCTAATACTCTTTATACCTGAGGGATGTTGTGCCAATATGAATAAAGCTAAGAATCTTAGTAAACAGAATAAATACTGAAAAAGTATAATTTGTAACAGCAGGCATCCATATATTTTGCTAAGGTGCAAGAGGGTTATTTCTGAGAACTAGTGCTATTGTAAATTAGGTTCAGGTATGAAATTAAAAATTATTCTCAAAAATAAATGAACTTATCCATACCACTTTAAACTGATCTTTCAAGCTAAATTTTAAAGACTTAATTTAAAGAAATTTTGCAAATAATAACACTACATAAGACTTGGAACGAGGTGACCACAACATCTCTTAGGCAATAAAAGCCACACACTCACAGATCTAAATTCTTCTGTAGGGAAAACTGGAATTTTACATTATAAATTCACTTACCTAGATAATTGATCCACCATCACTTGTTCTACTACAGCCTGTTTTCTCCTCTCTGCAGCAACATCCTCCTGCAATGAAAAACCAACAGAGAGCAAATGAAATATATAACACTAGGCACTTCAAATAATAAATTACCCTTGACGATAGCATTCATAGGTCACAATCTTACCAGTGTCACAATTCATCTTTTTTTCCCCTGTCTTTTTGAATAGAGTTCTATTTGTGTAACAAATACACAAGTAATATTCTTTGCTACACACTCACATTGACTATGCATATTAGTTGTCAATTAATATGAGAATTCTAGTATTTCTGTTGACAGACAGCACCCTTATCTCTGCGTTGCTTCCAATAAATTCTCTAAGTACAATAGAGCCTGAGGAAAGTCTCATTGTTTCAGGTTTCATGGCTGACACAGATTCCAACTCAGAGAATGAAACTTTACCTCCAGCAATATTTAGTAAAAAAAAAAAATCTTTTAAGATTTAGTCTCAATGCACAATTTTTTATTTGCTGCATGCCACAGTAATTTTCTGCTGAGACAGACCAATCTTAAAAACCTTTCAGGAAGATCTTCCTAAGGGGGAAGCAGATACAACATGATCTTATTACTGTTTTTATTAGAGTAATACTGAACCATAACCTTGTGCTATTCACTGTGAAGTGCTCAGGCATCAATCATCATTTGTTTCACAAAAAGATTTTAAAAAGCACAAGAGGATGCTCCAGGACAGCATGGAGGCCACTGGCAACAACCAAGCCCCAGAATCTCTCTTGGCTTTGTCTTTCAGATTTTTAAGTTTTTCACTGCAGTTAAATTTTCCTTTTTTTTTTTTTTAATATATATGAGAAAACAGAGATTATTGTTACTGAAGGCGTTTATACAACCCCCTCGAGTTTTTTTGTCAAAAAACTTTGTAGGTATTCTGAAACTGAAAAATTAAGATATTTTTCTGATTGGTTATTTTTGCCACACAATTCTTAAGTGCAAAACAAATTCTAGGTAGATCAAGCCTTCCAACAGCTGAAGAAGAAACGAAAGGTGGTTCCCAGACACCAGATGACTCTAAGGAGTAATCCCTAATTCCACAGAGATGTTATAGGTATAATTCACAGTCTTCAAGTAAATTCTGATTGGCGCTAGCCAAAAAAAACCCACCAAAACAAGAATCCCAAATAAATAATGTAACAGCAGACCAGCCAGTGTTTATTCTGAGCTGATTTTAAGCCTTAGAAGATTTCTGAATTATACGAGATAGGGGGCTTTTTAGTTTGGTTTTGTATTTCAGTTTTGCTATCAGAACTACAGGGTGCTTTATTCCAAGATAGTGAATCTTTGCCCATTAACTTGTCACAACGGATGTATCAAAAAGCATTACATAAAGGAGGACACAACGATAATACAGAGCAGCGTTTGTTAAAACACCACTTACTCCATGGACCCTATCTTACAAAGCCAAACCAGCCAGCATGCAGAAAAGAACCTGATTTTAAAGAAAGAAACCTTGCACCTTTAATTTCAGTTGAATACTAGGTTACTAAATGTACTCCTTCGTGGAACATCTTCCGCTCAATTCTTACGCAAAAGCTCTATGAATTTACAAAATTGCTGAGGCAAACATTGAACTTGCAGCAGCTCTCACTAGTTAAAAAGTAGTAATTCTTGTGCATGAAATAAGATTATTCAGAGAAAACCAACCCTCTTCCAAAACCCCCTCATTTTATTATATATAGCATCTATTGGCAATCACACATAATCTGTCTTGAGTAAGGGAACTTTCACCCCAAACTACAGAAAAATTAGGAGAAATCCTACTTTAATATTAGATGTTATGGTAATGATTACAGTAAAAGGAAAATTTAACATTGTGTATTCTTAAACATATTTTTAAACCACCTTAAAATCAAATGCCAACAATTGAGGTAGCATACATCCAGTGGAATTAATACGGATGCAGTTACTACCTCCAATTTTTTCCATTATTCCTACTACTATCAGAAGCTGGAGCCTGACAGAACCTAAGAGATGCTCCTAGAAAAAGAGAGCCAGTCTGTGCAACCACAAGTGCTAATCACTAAGAAAAGGGCTTCCAAAGGTCCCAGGGACACCTTGCTCAGACAGCTGCTGCCTACCTTTTAAAGCATCCCAGCTTCAGCATAACTGTTATTTTGTGGTCCTGCACTGCTCCCTTTCTCAGTGCTTTCAGCTTATTTGATTTTGCATTTAGAAGTTAATCTAATGATACTTCAAAACTTTTTTCATTATCTTCATCCTATAGATGTTTAAATTTATTCTAAAAATAACAAACAGGAGGTTCTTTAAGTTCTACATCAAAATACTTTCTCTAATGATTTTATCATAAAAATGAATAGCGACCTCACTACTGCAAAATCCGCATTCGCTTTGACAAGACCAGAAATCAAACAAATGTTTGTAATGATGCAAAATTCAGTGCACAGTGATGAGCAAACAAAATAAATCAAATTATTTACTTTTACAATCTCATAAAATTTCTCATGGCTCAGTATTCCATGACGAAGTTAGAATGCTAACTCTGTTCAACAATATCTTCAAAAAACATGTTATGAAAGCCATCACTCTGCATATGCAAATACTGAACCATGCACTATCAAATCTCAAGGTTCTTCATCATTGTAAATAACCATAAATTCAGGGCATAGCAAGACAAGACTTCCATTGTTCAGTCCTAAAACGAGTAAAAAACATGTCTATGTAAGAAATTAAAGAAACATACTGGGTACATTCATATAAGAAAAGTTTTAATTCCCCATGCTAGTGAGGCCATACTTGTTTTCAGTTTTGGGGGCTCCCTCCTTCCCAAGATCAAAAGGGATGAGAGGAATCTGGAAAGGATCTGACAGAGAATCGCAGCCAAAGCAAATGAAAGGAGAGGCTAAGGTAGCTTGGGTTTGTTTAGTCTGCAGAAGCAGCAGCTATGAAGCATTCTGAAAACATCCTACAACTAAAGGGAAGTTACAAAGAAGGCAGAATCAAACCTTTTTTCACAGTGGCCAACGGTATAACAAGAAGTGAAGATAACACGCCGAGCCTTGGGAGGCTTGGTATGGATAATAGCAAGAACTTCTTCACAAGGAGAATAGTGCAGGTTTTGCCTAGACATGCTCTAGGAGCTCCATATTTGGAGCTTGAAGATTCAGCCAAAGCTGTGGTTGACCCAGTTAGTACCAGCAGCAGAGCCCATACAGCTTACACTAACTCCATTTCAGGAGTTAATGAGGGAAAACAGCCTGTTTTACTCTAGAAACAAGTCAGAGTAAGAGCTGATGGAATCATAGAATCCATGATCTATGGATGGAACATTTTTTAGAATGTTCACTGGATTGCTTAGGTCAGCTCCCATGAAAATAAATGTTTAAACTCCGTGACTTCAACAGGTGCAATTACATACTAGGACCAAATTGCCAAAAGGCCTAACTTCTGTTGAGCATCTGGGAAGTCATTCTACAAGTCTGGACAGCTAACAACCAAAACACTTACAGCTTCTGATTTCCTTATGCTGTGCTGCATATTATAGGGGTTGCTTGTGTAGCATTGTTGCAGGAGAGCTTTCTTATCAAGAGCTGTAAGATCATCATCATGTCCATCTTCAAGCTGTGTACCCTACACAAAAATACATTCTTTTCATAAACCAAATCCAAATAATCGTAAGAAAAACAAACAAATCCCACATAACACATTTTCATCAACAATTTATTTAAAAGTATTTTATTTTTTTATTTTGTGAAGTGTCTACTTCTTCCACTTAATCCTAATTACAAAAAGTAAAGACTTCTTTTAAGCCTAGCTTTCTACAGAAACTGAACTTACAAATCTTGCTCTCTGGTCTGTTCTTGTATCTTTTGAATACTTACGAGCTTTCAATAATATTTAAATTAAAACAACAACAAAAAAAGGGTTCCTACAAGCTTTGGGAAAAATCAGCAGCATGTCAGAGAAGGTAGACTGTTAGTACCTGTCTGAAGAAGACAAGAGCTCATTCTTTATCTGTTTCTGCCCAAGAGAAAGCAGCAGATTGGCCATTATGCATAGTGCTCAAAGTTCAACGTTGCAAAGATGTTGCTTTTTGACCACCAAAGATGTTAAATATAGTCTAGATAGGGAAAAGCTGGTGTCTAGATTGGGTCTGAACTGGGTCTAACACATGTAAATCAGTCTGAAGGTATTATGGAAATATCTCCTAGACGAAGGATATCAAGAAAACTGACAAAAGAAACTGTGTTTACAGAAGCCAGGAAAGAGGGAACACGGGAAAGAAATAAAAAGAGTAGGTTTTGTTAGTTATCCTCCTCTAGGAGCAGCTTCTTTTCAGAGAAAAGTTATTACAAACTCCACTAACCAGTTAAAATAATAAGTATCTTGAAATCTAAAGAGGTTTTGATTTAATAATCAGGTAGCGATAATATCTAACACAAAAAAAATTGTTCTGTGAGACATTATATTAAAATCCGTCATAAAAAACTGACACACGTCTTCTAGCACTTAGCAAGTATCTTTCCAGAACTCCAAATAACCAGAATAAGCCAGTCCTGCTTTTTCTCTCCCAGTATACACTTGCCACCCATTTCTTCAGTTTTATATTAATTTGGCTTCTCCTGTAAATATCCTTTTGATAGGCCTGCAGTACAGCATATAAAGGAGCCACTCCTTGGAAAACAGATGACATGATGGTGTTGTACTGGCACACGAATGATATCATTAAAAAGGAGATTGTAGAGAGGTGGGTA
>JAVSBS010024412.1:33698-52998 GCA_033124195.1 Coracias cyanogaster
TCAGGTTGCACCAGGAGAGGTTCATATTGGATATTAGGAAAAATTTATTTACTGAGTGGTCAAGCACTGGAACAGACTGCCCAGGGAAGTGGTGCAGTCACCATCCCTGGAGGTGTTAAAAAGATGTGTAGATGTGGCACTTCAGGACATGGCTTAGTGGTCATGGTAGAGTTGGGTTGACAGTTGGACTTGATGATCTTGGAGGTCTTTTCCAACTTTAGATTCTATGATTAATAATAATTTTAAAAGTAATACCACAACAAATCCCCAGAACTGACAATCTTAACTGCCACCAAACATAAAACTAAACTGAACAAAATAAAAGAATTGTTTTCTTCCACTCAAGTCTTACTCACAGAATGTTCACTTACAGGTACTTGCCAGTTCTCCAAGTGTTATCTGAACACTAGAAGTGTGACTATAGGAGGAGAAGGCCCCTTTAAAACTGTCAACAATGTGTAAAACAATAACAACAATATGTGAAACAACCTTTGTCTTATGTAAGACAAAGTAAAATTGGTAAACTCATTGTTATTCATCACAAGCCTTCCCTCTGAAAAGCAACGAGCACAATATGTTTCCTCAACATCTGCATACTTGACTTTTCATTAAGATTCTTAAATGGTCATCTACCCTCAGCACATTCGCCCAATCCTCACCGCTGTTGCTTGTTTCCTATTTCCTTACGCCCACAAGGACGGATCTTGCTCTGTGCAAGCACATTTTGTCACTATATCTTCCAGAACAAGAGGAAAGTTGTTTTTTTTTCACCCCTTTGTTTTCCACTTTCTTTCCACTGATCTTCCCTTGTCTGCATCTTAGTTTTATTTTAAAAACACAAAAGAAATCTGGCAGAATTAATACAGCTTGCAGTCCAACTGTACTGGATCTTATACATCAAAACTAAAAGTACAGATAATATCTTTCATTATTTTAACCCCGTATTTCTTTCCATTTTCAGCATTAACAGTTCTCTAAGGTACAGATTACATCTTCCGCTTCTCCTTTTTTAAGTCCTGTATATAGTCATAATTGAATAGAATAATAATTAATATACTTCTATATTTTGAAAATAAAAAAGCTTGACTGTTTTTCTATAATTGGAAATAACATTTTACCAAGATAGTCCCGCTATCTCTTAGGATGCAGATCTTCTCTATCAATCATCCTAATCTTCATGCTCAGGCTAGAGGTGCATTATGAGGGCAAATGTTATATTTCTTACCAAAGAATACAAGCATACTTAGATTCTCAGAGCACCTCAGTTTCTTGCTCTGGAACAACTGAAACAAGCTTCCTATATTTTATTTCCTACTCACATTAGATGCTGAAATTCACAACTTTATTTGTTTACAATAAAAACATGGAAGAATTACACACACACAAACCTCTCCAAATAGTGTAATGAAATACCAACACATTTGCTATTTAAAAATGCATTTATTTCTTTGCCAGCTACCTTTAATGAAGCTTCCAGACACCGGAGGTGGTCTTTTTTCTTTTCTGCAATTCTCTGAGAATACTGCTTATATTCTTCCTTCATATCTGCTTCATACTGACGATACTTCAGTTTATATCTGTCTGTTGGGGATGGCAGATTTTCTGGTATTGTCTTCTGCTCCAAAACAGAATGCTAAAGCAAAGGGTAATCAATATAAAAGCCTCTGGCTGATCTATTGAATGAGAACAGCATTACTGTAACTGCTATCCAGTATAACTTCTGAAACTTCTCGACACTGTGTTTCACATTAAGAAAAAATGCAAATGACTGCATATTTTCATTCAGTTCTTCATATTGTGACATTTTTTAATCTAAAAGGTACACAGCCAAATGGTTTTACATCACTTTTAAATAGAGAAGCCAAGATTCAGTGGCTCCGTCCTATAATAAGATAATGTTACAGATCACTAAAATGCGAATACTGACATTTCATTCTGGATGGCGGAAAATGGGCTGACAATTTTTTTCAATCAGAAGTTCTAATATTCTTAAGGAGCAGATGAGTATTACTATTGGGACTTCCTTCACTAGAACAACATTAGCTGAAAAGGCTAAGTACCTTCCTAACTTTACATCCATTTCAATGCTCTACACAAGGCAGAATCAGTAGAAACAGCAGCAATGACAGAAAGCCAAGACTCCGTTCTTCTTTCTATCCCTGAATAACTAACACCTTCAATATTTAAGCGACATTCCTTCAATGCTAACAAAACTAAGATGACCTTATCTAGCAACTCTGTTTGACACACGTCAACTTGCAACAGCAGTGTAACAGTCCTGTTCTAGAAAACCATTTCTCAAAACCCAAAAGAATTGCTCTTGAAAGGGCAGCTTTCTCTTTCAAAGGAGGATCCTCATCCCTTCACTGGTTAATTCCTGAATGATAAGACTATATTTAAACTGTTCTTCCAAAAGTTCCCTATTTTGGGAAGATTTACTTACACAGTCTGTTATTGTAGAAGCTGGAATACATCTTGCTAAAGGAATGCTCAGTCAGGGCCCCAGAAGCAAGCAATGCCGAAATAAAGGCCACTCAGAGGAATACATTAAAATATTTTAGAACTGCTAGAAAATCTTCTCCACAAAAAAGAAAGGGAAAAAAAAAAAAAATCAGGCAAAAAGAGAGGGGAGAGCAAGAGAGGGTAAGTGAACAGAAGATACATTCCTGCACACTCAGCACTTCAGTATTTAAGACATAACGAAGGCAGAAAGGAAGCAACAAGAGATAAAGGAAAGCAAAGAAAGGGAGGAAGACCCTGAGAAACAGACGAAGTCATACCAACTTTCCATTCACCTTCCTGCAGCTAGACAGAATTATATCTAGAAACTTTATATTATGAAAAAAAATAATGGTAAAGCAAGCAGTGAAATTATAAGCATCCAGACCTAAAAGGAATATAGCAACTCAAATACCCATGCACTGCACACTTACAATGCAGTACCGAGGAAAATAACCTGTACTTACATGTTTATAGTTACATCTTAAGACATGCATAAATACCTGTGTTGGGCACATAGATATTCTGAGAAGTAGGACATTCGTAGACCATTACTTAAAAAAAAAAAAACTTAACCATTTCACAGTTTTTAAATGTTTTGTTCTTTTCCAAGTTGAGAAACCATTTGGTTATATAGGAAAACATATAAAATTACAATCTTAGCAGATTCATCTTGAGCTTCAGCCCATTTGGAGTCCTGCCCAATTTGGAGTCCAGATAGACTCCTGTCTTAAACACACTCATTAGAGTACTTCTTAGGTATATATATGTTAAATATTTTTAAGTCATGCATTTTTAAACAGTGTATTTTCCAATTCTTCCAAAAAGAGGTAACGTTGATAAGTTAGGGTATTTTCTGCACCCTAACCAGATAAAAAAAAACTACCACTAGTAAGATTTTTACCATGATTATGTACAGTACACGATTATGACAGAAAATAATCATGTAGGCAGTTTTATTCCTGAATTAGTTTAAAGCTCTAGATAACTAATCTCTTCAATACTTAGGGACTACAAACAGAAGACTAGTTTGCAGTACTTCATCATTTTCCCTTTAATTATGGTATTTGAAACACTCAAAATGCTGACTGAATGACAGCAGATAAAAACAGCCTCTCCAATAACCTAGTTCCTGTCACACAAAAGAAGTTAAAACACATGACAATTTCAGACCATATACTATAATATTCTACTACTGAATTGCTAATGTTATTTTGTCAATGTATATTTTTTCAGCTATTTTACCTCTGTTTTCTTCTGACAAGATTTTCTAGACACCTGTTTAAACCAAAGGAAAACAGAAATTAAATACATATCTTGATCAAATACAAAAATGTCACATGCATTTTTTTTTTAAATTTAATTCAGATATAAGAGTTCAAAGGAAAACTTTTCCTGCATTCAGGGAACTGTCATAACTAAGTAATTAATATGCTGATATGTGACCAGCAGATTTTAACAATAAAAGTGCTCTGACAAATTGAACATAATTCCAAAGTTAATGTCACAGTTCTGTTTTAAAGACAAGAGACTTAAGAAAAACCCTATGAAATGGCTGCATGTAACTCCAAAAGCTTACTCTTCACCAAAAGTAACTATTATTCCATAGAAATAATACTTCCTGTTTGTAAACTTGAGTTTTACCTTCAATCCTACACTTACTGACTAGTATCTATCTTACCTTTATTATTTTTTTAAGTTCCACTTTCTTTAGAGAGATAAACCAAAGTTACATGCTACCTCAAAAGTATTACATTTTTCAGTTGCTTTGACAAACTGAAAATCTCTCTTCAAAAATGAGTACAATGAAAAGGATGAGTGTATCAACCAACAAAGAATAGGTAAGATGCACAAGAAAATAGGATTTTTTAAATATTCTAGAGGCTTCAGAGTAAAGAGTACTTTGCCAAAAATATTTTGGACCAATAGCAAGAAAGAAAAAAAGACAACTTCTATAACAAAGCTAAACACGCTTTTCTAAATTACTGGTAAAGAGGCATATTTTACAGATATTTGTAGTGACAGACCTGTTGAGCCTGATGTTGCTGTGCATACGGTGTTTGTAAGGACATTATCCGATCTGAAGATGAATCTGGAGAGCATGCATGAGAATAACTTCCACTGTATGGTACGTAATAGTCCTCATCCTAAAAAAAAAAAAAAAAAAAATAGGATGAGCAATTGTAGTTGTTTTATATGCAGAGTGATTTATATTTTTATCATCTCTAGCAACACATGAATTCTAAAAACGATTCAAGACAAAATTAATTTAGAATTACCTCATCATCAGAAAGTTCCAGCCTCCCTAGATCTAGGCATGGCACCCTGCAGGAAGTTAACACACTTTTAATAGCAATACATTCTCTTATTTTTCAATTACAGTAAAAGTAGACTGCCTATTGGCTATTATCATTAGCTCCTTAACAAAAAGTTCCCTGCTATGAACAGTTTCACTACAACTGGAGATGGTCTACTCCGCAAATCCCTGTTAGTCCCTCTTACTTCAGCTCAGGAACTGGCCACTGAGCTTTTCCTCATCCCAGTTGCAGGGTACTTTGGCGAACAGCCCCTGCAAGGCCCTTCTTCACTCCCAGCAATCCTATCCTGCCTTCTCTTCACTCCCCAACAGGAGCTGCCGCAACAAGATCATAAATCAGGGATTCCTTATCCCTGTCTTCTACAGCAAGTCTGTGTCTCCCTCTATAATCAGTCACCAGTGAGGCAACAGGGAAGCAATAGCTCCTTGGGATGCAAACCCCCCTAAAATTGGAATAAATTAACACAGCGAAAGCCAACTATACTTCAGTATTTTATCCTGCCTATAGAAATGAAAACAACTCCAATACATCACAGCATCTCAGAGCCTTCTGCCCTTACTCCAGTTATACTCTGAAGTACCACAAATACATATTTTTTATATTTTACCACCCATATTTCCAAACAATCCTATTATAACAAGATTGCTTCTTGAAGAAAGAAAGCTCTTTAATTTGCAGTCTTTTTCATTAGAGAATGACTGACAGTGCACAGAAACTGAAGTTCTTTGACTTTGATATGAGCAATCCAAGGTCATGGTCATACTTCCTTGCAAAATAATGTAGAAAGATACATTGGCTGTAGCAGTTCAGTAAACAAACTATCAAATATGATTTTTGGAGTAGCAGATGTTGCATATCTGCTGAAGTCACTATAAGGTTTTAAATTTTATAAGCACTATAAAAAATTTCCCATTGCTTGTAAAAATCCTTCACAAAAGTGTCTCTGTAATTTTTACTGTGATACCTGCAAAGAAGGCCAATAGATGAAAAATGTTTTTCTCTTTTTGCAGACTATTGTATTTAAAATATTCAACAAAAACTAGGTATAAATATGAAAGCTCTGAGTGTAACTCTACCATTAAGCTCAATCAAATGTAAATCCACTTAATTCCAGTGTAAATAATGCATCAAATATTTTACTCTATAAATCATAGAAAACAAACCTATGATGATAAATTTCATGGAACACCAAGTTGAATATCAATACAAATGCAAATGCTTTGTGTTAATAATGCACAATTAAACAAACTGATCAGAAATAGAAGCAGGCTTACTCTGGTGGGCGAGGACCATGAATAATCCGTGTATCTGGTCTCCAGCCCTAAAAGCATATACACATTATTATATACCTACAGGAATCAGGATTAAAATAGATAGTTCTCTCTTTATACTCAAGACATACTTGACTGAGATGCTACTAACGAAATGACAAAGCAAAAACTTTCCATTGAAAGTTGATTCTTACAGATCATGAAACTAAAAGACTGAATATTCATGACAGAAAGATTTCCAGCCATTTCCATCCAGAATCCAGATAGTATCCACATCAACTATAAATAATGCTTTAAAAATAATCCATGTTCCCGAGGCTTTGTACAAGTACTGCTTACAAGGTTTTAGGTCACATTGTCCTTGTTGGTAGGGAACCAACCCCTCAGCCAACCCTTAAACCAAAACTACAATGCTGACAGCCAGCTGGCTCACAAGGAGCTAGCTCAGATCCCAAAGTGCTGATATTTGGTGTAACTGTATCATCTCAGCTTTAGTATAGCAACACATGTTGGTGACTAGGCAGCTTCTTTTCTCACACTCTTTGTTTTGTGCGGCTGTATATCACTCAGATCTCCCAACTCAACTGAGCGAGAACATAGCAAGAAGAAAAGGCTCGAGCCAAAGCTCCATCTACTCCACTATGGTTTTCTGAAAACAGCCGACAGCAAATCCCTAAGGAAGACTGTTTAAGTGGGGCAAGCACATAGTAACAATTCTCCGACTGGCCTCCCAATCTGAAAAAAAAAACCAAACGTGTCTCAGGGATGTTTTAAACCAGGGCCAGCAGCTTTGTTTTCACACTCTTCAGCTCAGACATCTCAGCATTACACTCTGAACTGGGCAGACATCCTGTTTCCAGCGGTGGCTTAACACCTTTTAGGATATGTGAGCAGTCACAAAACTGTAACTCCTTTCTTGCCACAAACTCTTGCAACCTTCTCCTGAAAAAGAAGCTCACAGTTCAGCAACACTACCCTCTAGTGCCTTTGAAAAAGAGCATTCAGGTTTAAAATTCTAAAGTTCATCTCGAGTGAGGTCTCACGTAATAAACACCACCATCTTGTGGTCAACTATGTAAAAAAAAAAAAAGAGAGATCTAACACAATTTAATCTTATTCTTAAGGCTGAATTCAATGCATTAAATCACAAGTATATAATTTTCCTGTACCATTTCAACCGTTACAAGATGAATATAATACGTTCTAGATGTTGAAGTCTTAATGTAATTTCTTTTGCAGAAGTCATCAAATCAGGAAGAAAGCAAACAAAAGACATCCTAAAGACTGTGCACATTTACTAGCTGAAGCACATAGAGATTCAACCTAATTTTAATCTATGATTTATTTTTGCAAGACACCAATCCCAGATAGATTAGGGAATCGAAATTTGGAAACTGAGGGGCATGAGAAAGATAAGAAAAAAGAAAGATAAGAAAAAAAAAGGGATGAGAAATTAAGGAAAAAAAATGGACATTTATTTTACAGTCTACACTAAAAGCCCCAAATGTTCTGGTTGTACACAGGTATTTCATTCTCAAAAGACTAGTTAAAAGGTAACATTATAACATTGATGTGATATTGTTTACAAAAGGTCAGTTTTCATTCCAAATGAAACAAAAAAGGGAACACAGCAACTTAGCGGTAGTACTCCAAGAATTCCTAATGGAGTCATCCAACAAGGAAGTTAAATGGGTGCTTGGGTGCTGAGGGAAGATTACCAATTAACTTTACTTCATGGACGTAAAGTACACCGTATCTGTAAGAAAAATCAACTGCTAGTAACAACATTAATATTTACTTTAGCTATAACAAAAACAATGGCCCTCAGAAACCAAGATCGTATTTGTACTGATCAGGCTTTCAAAAGCCAGCCTGAAAGTTTCTGCTACAGTGATGTCGTGAGGGTTGTGCACCCACCTTGTCTCAAAGCGCAGACTATTAGGAATACCTGGAAAACAAAATTCGCTTTCATGCTGAATGCAGAGCCCCGAGATTCATTTTACACATCAACCTGAAATCATGCTGTTTGAAATTACGTTTTGGGGGTTGCTTGACTTTACTGCAGTCTTACAACACAAAAACATGGACACACCTGTTACCAGTTTCCCCAGCAGCCCCAGGCAGCACACAGTACAGCTTCAAGCCTCTGTTACTGTTAATTGCAAGCACTCCTTCATTCTGAAGTTCTCCATATCCCAGTTAATTACCCTGAATATCAGTAATTTCAGGACAGTTGTTTTTATTGGAAATCCTCACATTCATTTGAGAAGCTGTCATGCTAAACTATCACTTTCTGACAAAAATAATATATTTACAAGTTTCCTTCTCTCAGAATGCATAATAACCTCAAACTATGAACCATTGAAAGTATAATAAAAATATTTGATAAAATGTCAAAGTAAGAAAGGAAAAAACCCACAAGTCTTCTGTTAACATACCTGACATTTCTTCCCCCTCGATGGCCGCTGAGAATGCCTTCGAGGGGATGCAGCAACTCCTTTAACTTCCAAATCCATGCAAATCCAATGATGGCCTTCAGAATAAACTGAAAAAAACAGAAAAAGTTATTGAGAAAATTATGCATTTTTTATGTAAGTACTTTTTACAAAAAAACATGGTATTAAAAAGAATATGCCTATCACCAACAATTTGGGTATTGTCTTCAGCAAGCTCTGAAATGTTGCTGGCTTCCCTTTTTCACCACCTCTTAATCTCAGTCTTTCCTTACTAATGCTTAACCACATTCCTGTTCAAAATTACATCTTTGCCTGAAGTTTAACTCCCTCTTTGCCTTCTCATGCCAGTGTTACTGATTTGCTACCCCTTGACAACATGAAATCCTCTTTACTCTTCACTTACAGCTGCTGCCTGGCACTCAGCTGCACCATGCCCTGGGACCAGGTGTTTTCAAGAAGACAGAAGGGTTCTCCTGGTGCACACCCAGCCTCCAAGAGCTTCACAGCAACATTTTATCACAACACCATCCCCTGTTCTGCTGGTTTCTCCTTGCGCCCAGCCAGTTTTGCACCAAAAGCCTATCATTTAGCCCCTAGATATCAGATGCTGTGTTTGCAACTCACCATCCACACAAGCTGACCCTGTTTCTACCTACTGAGCAAGTTTTAACTCCCAGGCATCCTTTTCTTCACCAAGCAGGACGGCTGCAGGGCCTACTCGGAGATGGCCACAGGACAGGACAGGACTCCCTTCCAGCCATACCCTCTTTCTCTGGGGACTTAAAATGAAGAGCCCCTGTCTCCACCCGACCTCAAGCCTAAAATGCAGCATCCTCCCAGCTGAAGGTATAGAGGGATGAGAGCGTTGTTGCATTCAACCGTTAACACGCCGAAGTAACTTTATCACAAGCAACAATGCTGTGAGGGGAGAAATGAACATTATAGGTTCAGCCAGCTCCAGGAAAAAGCTATGCTTTCCCGGGAGCGCCCTGCGGCAGGGCCCGGGAGGGGTCGAGGCCGGGACCCGGGCGGGGCGGAGAGGAGGGGAGAGTCTCCGGGGGTCCCGGCGGGGTCTTACCGGTGCGGTCTCACCGACGGGCGGGCCGCGCAGAGCTGACGGGAAGGCCCGGCCCCATGCGTCTCCATGGTAACCGCGCCCCGCCGCGGCTGCCGTCATCACGCCTGCCGCAGCTCCGCCCGCCCGCCCTCTGAGGGCCGCGTACGGCCTGGGCCCGCCGACCCTCGGGGCTAGCGGCGCGGAGGGTCCTGTGCGAGCCCGGCTTCGCGGCTGCTTCTCGAGGTGCCGCCTCAGCGGAGCGGGGTGACCCGCTCCCGGTTCCTCCCGAGGAGGCACGGCCCGAGCGGCCCTCCCTGCGCTCCCCTGCCAGCCGGGCCCCCGCTGGCAACGCTGGGCACTTCGGCTGAGCAAAGGCTTTGAAATGAATTTCAGTTCACCTTAATTGCATTTATTATTGGTCATCTCAGCCGACAGCCTCTATGCAACTACAAGTTTTTTAAACAGTTCCAGTTGTCCTGAATGGCCAGACCTACACCAGTTACTTTTAAAAATCAAATGGTGTCCAAGTACCAGCTTTGATTCATCCATTCTGCCTTGAGGAAAAACACCTGTCACCTCTTGAGAAACCTCTGGCTTTTTGGTCAATCAGTTTTCCTAACTCTGCAAAAAAAATCTTGCTTATTGCGAAACTATTACTACACTGAGGCTAAGGCTGTATTTCTGGATGCTGCTACTTCCAACCCTGTGTGATCCATTTTTAGAACCAAAGACGCACCCTGTTTCTACACAAGAATGAACAATTCATTCCGTTTCAGTGAGTTAGATTGGAAATTAGGAGGAAATTCTTCACTCTGAGGAGGGTGAGACACTGGAACAGGATGCCCAGGGGAGTTGTGGATGCTCCATCCCTGGAGGTGTTCCAGGCCAGGGTGGATGGGGCCTTCAGCAACCTGCTGTAGAGGGAGGTGTCCCTGAAAGGGCAGGGGGGAATGGAACTAGATGATCTCTGAGGTCCCTTCCAACCCAAGCCATTCTGTGACTCTACGAATTATTAGGCAGCTGCTGAGTTTAACCAGTGACAGGCAGGGAAGAAATGCAGTGACCCAGCATAATGCTTTCATGTCTTAATTGACATAAAAACCCACACATCATTCCTGAGGAGACAGCAAACGCAGACATAACTACTTTAAAACAGTGTCAATGGCTAAATTTCTCACCCCAAATAAAGAAGCTGTAAGACTTAACTCACACTGCTTATTCATTCCCCCTCTAGAGAAAAGTTTTCCAAAGAGCTAAATTCATCAGTGCATGCTCTTTAATGAACTCAGGAAAGTCACCGTTCAAGTGGCACCATGCCACAAAACACTTAGGAAACATCTATTTTTTATAGTTTTGATTACAAGATATTCTAATATTTCAGTGAAGCATCAAATATAATTACAGTGCATTATATACAGAGTATAGAAATATTTTTATAGGAAAAAAATAAATACAAAAAAATATGTAAACATCCTGAGTGAAATTCTGCTGCCACTGAAGTCAGATACAGAACTGTCATAGATAAAAGCACAGGCAATATCTCACCCCTCTTTTTAAAGCGTATAGCAGTGCACATAACTTCATTCAAAACTGTTTAAAGTGCATACAACATAACAAAAAATAATTCATAAGCTTTTGAAAGTTTTACATATGCAGATTTCATTCGTATCTACTACGTCTCCTCAATCCCGTATCTTCTGATTCAAAGGTATCTTTGTTTATCACTTCTTGGTCTTCTGCCACATCTGTCTCAAATTGATGTACTTCACATTCATCATATAGTTCACGCTCTTCTATTTGGTAATCGTTATCAACATCCTCAAGCAACTCTTCATTACTGTCATCTTCTCTGTCATCGATTTCTTTCCCTTGAGAATGTTCAGCAAATGACTGAATAAGATCTTCAAGTTTCTCATTACAAATGTGGCTGACATCTTGGAATTCAAAAAAAAAAAAAGTTTAAATTACTAGAAAGGCTCCAAATTTCAGCGGCAGTTTAGAAACAGAGTATTTGGGTTGTAATTTGTTTTCTCTCTTTTACTAAGACTCAACTAACGTAAAAATTCCCCTAATTTCTAGTGAGCCATTCTTAACATTTAAGATCTCTCTTGGACGACTATGCACCTCTTCCAAGTTTCCAGTTGCAATTCATATACAATTTGCTGTTTAGCATAATTATACAAGCATCATGCACAACCTCAGAGGTTCCTGGCTGGGAATCCTTAGACTACGGCTAGTCCAATACTAACAGACTGCTCAAGAAGCCCAGTTTTACAAAGCAGAACGTGACTACGTGGTCTATCCTAGTTAAAGGATGTCTTTTAGAATCTATTCTTTACAAGATGTATCAAAAATCTGAAATTAGATACACCTCAAACAGGAGGAACGGCACTCCTCCAGAATAAAATCAGTTCTACACACATTTCACCTAAGATACAGGAGCTGAATACTTTTATAGTAAGACCTATTTATTCTTTTAAAATATAAATTACTTAGTTATCGATCCTACTGGAAATCACAGTACCTTTCATCTTGTTTTCTGATTTATCCAATCCACTTTCCTTCATCAGTCGTCTAATTGATTGGAGCTGTGTCATTATTTCATCTTTCTGCTCACAAGCTAAAGCATTAACACTAGAAAAGAAGACAGCTGAAATACTACCTTTAAGTGAGTGCTTGATAATAATACATAAGCTCACAATATTTTCTTCAGTGGATAGATACTATAGTTAAGTTAGCGACACACTTAGGTCAAGCTTTTCTTTGAGAAATGTCTCTTGAAAAGTGGGGAGCCCATCACTTAAACCTGCTGAATAATTCAGTCACTGAATTCTAACGCCGGAGCCTCAATGGCCCAGGTTGAGTAATGACTACTCAAAGAAACAATAATCCAAAGTAATTTTATTTTTAGGACAACAATGCCTAATGCAGAACTTTACCGTTTAGAAGCTTTTCTCATTTATTTCATATTTTGTTCACCCTCTCTCCTCCCCATCACTACTAGAACTTTTTTTTGGTAAACTGGTTGGCACATTTACTGCGTAATAGTTTCAGCACATGTAAAGTTCAAAAGTACATTAAGGGAACAATCAGGAAATTCTGCATGTTTTAAACAAGGCTTCACGAAGGATGTCATTCTACACAAAACGGACTGCATGGATATTTTTGTTTCCAGTAGGTGGGTACAGCCACCTAACGTCTCTAAAACTACAAGGAGGTTATATTACTTATGGCCTTGTTATACAACACAGAAGTTGTGTTTCCTCAAACCACGCACTATCACTTAAGAGGTTCATTTCAAAACACAAAAATAACCTTCTATTCCTTGACTGCTAATTATACCAAAAGGAAGAAACTCTTTCTGCCACCAGAAATCTAATTCCTACAAGGGTTTTCAAATGCTACTGAGCTTAAGTATTTTTTTCAGTATGTCTCCTCAGTCAACATTAAAGTTTAACTCATTAAGCTACAGTAACATGATCGTAGGTCTGAGCTTTTGCATTTAGCTTTGGTGAACAAGAAACAAGAGACATCTACGAAAAAGATCACAAATTGCAGAACTATTACCTGCAAAAGTCTACAGAAACAATAAATAACTAAAGAAGGTTCCTAAACACTGTTCCCTACCTATATATAAGGAACATTTTCAAAACTCTTTGTTAACATTTTGGAGAATTTCAGTTGACAGCAAGCAATACTAACTGAGGTATTTTAGAAACACTTACCAGTTTGACAGTGGATCCAACTGAGTCAATAAAGAATTTAACATTTTCTCTGTCTGTGCTAGATGCTGCTCTAGTTCTAAAAGCTGATGCTCTAACAAAAAACAAAATCAGAAAAAAAAAAGGAGGAGGAGGAGAAAGGGGGAGAAGTCAGGGGCAGGAGAGAGAGAACACTGTAAGAAATTTATTTACAATACCAGAAGGATATTAACTTCTATTTTTGATTGGGCAGATTCAAAACAAGGACTTTTTTTTTTTTTCTCTAAAATTCTACAGTCTGAAAAAGGAGTGCTGGAGGTAACAACAGAAGCCTTGCTATGTGTGACCAGAAGTCCTTCTCATCCAGTAGCCTGTCTACAATAAAAAGAGGACACCTTGGTAGAAACTGAGTGAGAATACAGCTCGCACCTTCCAAGTCTCAAAAAATATGCAGTTCAAAGACTTCCTGAGGTATAAGCAGTGTATTTATACATAATATACTGTCATGAATTTGCTCACCCACAGCTTGCACATATATTCAATACCTAATACACTAGAATCAAGAGGAGTAACTCCTCCTAAAATATTATTAAATTTTGAAGAAAGAAGAGTGCAACACACAAGGATGGTGAGTAGGCAGTGCAGCAAATCACTGCTCAACCTGATTACAGATCTGGTGTACAGGGACACTGCAAGAGGCTGGTAGTTGTTTAATTGACTAAAAATGTGTCAAGGGGCAAAAAAAGTATGAGAACAGCTCAACTTTGATGTGCCACAACTTTTTCTTCAAAGGAAAGCCCACTTCTTGGCACATGTAGAATAAACTGAATCGGGCAGTCAAGAGTACTCTATATCATGAAAAAAATAGGATGGTATCATTTATTCTGCCTCTTCTATAAATACTTCATGTTTTTGACAAGTCTCTAATCTGGCCTAGAAATTGAACGATCTCTGTAACTGTTTATCCATACCGTTCCACTATCAATACAGTTTAATTCTTAAGCAGATTGTTATATCCTTTTTAAACATCCCATTAATCTAAAATTATTATACCCTATTTAAACATCATATTCTATTGAAGAAAACTGAACCGGTCTTGAGAAAAACATCAGACATTAAAAGGCAGAGAATCATACCATATTACTACAGCAGTTTTAAAGAATATTACCATCTGGAGCTTTCAAAAAACCCCTAACAAGTGTTTCCAATATACAGAATAATAAAGTGGGGTTTTGTAGGTTCCTAACTGCACTTAAGTTACTTAAAAGACTGTTCTCCTTTAGCTAGACTGCATCCATGAAAGTATGTAGCATTGTTCCAGCAGGAAATAGGCATTTTTGGAGAACATATGCATTCTTAATGGGCATCTTACCTGTTTCCTTTGCCTTGTCTTCTGTACTTTTTTCCTTTTTGGCAAGACTTTCTTCATGTGACTTCATCTTTAATAAATACAATCATATTAAAAGACTTTATCATTCATCACTATTTGTGTACTAAAAATAAAAATGCATTTAGAAATTTAAAGTAAATTGCAACCACAAAAACATGCTCCATTGATGAAACTTTTTTCTCCTGTTGCTTCTTCCTATCTTAAACTACCAATTCTGATTTTAAGCAATGACAACGTGACTGACAAAAGCTGTAAAAGAAAGCAGTTGCTATTTCAGCTCCAGTTTTCAAAAATGAACAGAAGGAACCTTACAGGTTACAGGATCTAATCTCCTACAATTAACTAGGAGGTAAAACTTCTTTCTTAAAGTAATAAAGATGCTATTCTAAAAATATTAACATTTCAATCCTACAAGTTCAAGTGTAAAAGAGTTGTAACACAAAATATTGGTTTTATTATGTTTAAATCTTACTCACAACCTAATTAACTTTGTTTTTAAAACTAAACTGGTTATCTTCTGTGTTCAGAAGGAGATGATGGCCATGAAAATGACCATGAAAATGAAGATGCTGTCTCTGGTCCTGATCAGGTTTAAGGTTTTTTTCCCCCAAAGACAAGGAAAAATATTCCAGGTGCACTCGTAGCATTGAAAGTGCTGTAATTTCTCTGATTAGAGATAATACATATCAAGACTGATTTTTTTTTTTTTTTTTTTAAGAACAACTGATCATGTGTTCTCCTTTTTTCATTTACAAACAGCAGAAAAAATATCACATTTCATGGATGAAAGCCTGTATTTCCGTTGCATTACCAAATGAGAAGTCTAAACACAAGGTCAAGTCTATTCACTGCTCTAATTGCTAAGCTAAGACTATTACTCTGCAGGAATCGTCCATCTCCTTACCATACTCTATCTCATTCCAAAGAATGAAAAGTGAAACACTGATCAGGCTTAAGTTACAGCCTCAGGTAACAGCACTGTTCAAGTTCTCAGATTCTTATTTAAAGCTGAGGGTGGGGTAAGCTTCACACTTCTTTAAGCATCTATAAAGGTAAGTCAGAAATCTTTACAAGGAGGAATCAGAAATGCTAAAATTTTAACTTTGGACCTCACATTCTAAGTCAAACCAAGCAAGAAATGGCTTTTGGACAGCTATATGCAGAATTGGGAAACAAACAAACAAACAAAAACCAAACCTGGTTACGTTTCCTTCTAATTTCAATAATTGAATGCTTTTCTTATGGCTTACCTTCAGAAATTTGTATGCTGCAAACACTCCCACTCCAAGAGCATACAATGGCATGAGGGTGAATGCTAGCTCTCTACCACTGCCTCTTGTTCTCTCACTCTTTATCTCTTTTTCCATTGCTTTTCTCATCTGCTGAATACTCTGATAAGTATTGCTGTCAGAATTTCCTGGATTTGGGTGAAGTTGATGAACTGTCTGAGGACTACCTAAAGAAATAAATTGAGAGAAAGAAGACAAAGTTAGAAAAGAGTTAAAAGTCTAATACATTTCACAATTGGGAGTTAAATTACTTTCTCCTTGTGTGATCATCTTTGTTCATCACTCTTCTAAGATGGTGTGGTCAGCCCTGTATCCAAATAAAGTTAAAAAAAAAAAATAAAAATAAAAATCACTCTTTCATGAATAGAATGAAAAGTTAAATCTAGGTGGCAAAGACTCTGAAATTAAGTTTCTATGTTTCTTTAAGACAGAAGTTTTAAGTTTCTTCTTTCACAGCAACATTGGCAAACCTGCAGCAAACCACAGAAAGGGAGCTGTAACAAAAAACAACTTAAATCTTGAAATTAAAGCAGTCAAGAGAAATTATTTGCAATGCTGAGAACAATTACAAATTAATATGTTTCCTGTGTAACAAAGAAAGGAGTTAGGTAGAAACAGAATTGTCTAATCCCTGAAAAAAAAAAGTTTTGTTGAAATGCACATGCTGTGTTGCTGTTTTCATTATTTTGACAGTAAATTCAGTGTTATGTGGGTATTCCCACAGTTTTGGAAGTGGTGTACCTCTGCAAATCGAATATTTAGCAGGAAAAGATTACACAAGAGCAAAGAGATGGATCCTTGGAAGTCTGAAGTATTTTTGCATGTAATTTGCCTGCCAGAACAGGGAGCAGATTAAACAACAGCCAGTGTCATTGCTTGACTTAGGAATTAGGTTATTTGGTAGTTAAATCTGGGGTTCATGGGAGTCGTACATGGAAATAGTGCTATCAGCTAAAGAATGCAGATGTTTGCAGAGACAGATAGCAGGTGACTAGGGGGCTGTGAAGTTTTACACTGATGTCTCAAATGACTGCCTAGACTTAGACTTCCAAATCCCTTTCAACACATAGTTCATCATAATTTATCAGAACCGAATACAGGTAAAACAAGATTCACATTCCATAAAAACTCCCAAACAAAAGACCATTATGCAAATCATTCCTTGTCAATTAATACTGAAACAGTGGCATTTCAGGAATTTACAGTAACATAACTCCAGTCGGCAAGAAGACACATATAATCAGGTAAAGAAAAAAATTAACATCAATTACAACTCCCCCATTGAAACAACTGCCTGGCTACAGCCTCTTCCAAACACCAGAGAGAAAGGAATCTAATTCTGCTAGCCTAAGCTGGCACTTTGTGATAAGAGATCTCAAATGGTGGTTTAGAATTGTCTAAGATGAGTTACCCAGAAAAGTTTTTCAGACTTCCAGGGATGAACCTGACTGTAGCAACCTTTACTGTCAGCTCTGCAGTCAAGTCGTGCCAGGCATTACTGCAAGTTCTTCCACATGTCATTGATCAGTTTGCAACATGCACATCTGAAGTAGACCTTTTATCTGTATGTTTGCTCACTGGAACTTGAAACAGAACTGGACACTTACACAAAATATTAAATACCCTAGCGATTACAGGCAGAATTCAAGCTACCTCAAACATTTAATGCAAGTTCAAGCAGATAATTCTTTCAACATAAGTGGATTTAGACTTACTAAAATAGCACAAACTACTTTGGAAATCACATTTTATCTCACATACAGTCTTCCTCCTTTAAGAGTGTTTCCCATTCATTACTAGTTTTAAGTTTGCACTCATTCTTTTTTCCTTATTTTCTGTTATGGTTTTAATGGAAATGAGGAGATTTACTAGAATATCTAATAGCACAGATGAAAAAGTTTCCACAGGTCATACAAATAAGAACGTGGTCAAAGGAAACACCACCTTTCTGCCACAGAGGAATCCTAACAGAGTCCAGTGTCCTGCACCAAGTTTATCCCACTGAAGAAACAGCAGAGTGAGAAAAGACATCCATCACCTGTCTCATCCAGACAGGTGAGAGCAGCACACCTGCCTGATATTTATTTTATGCAGTGTTGGCCCAATACATCAGTAGAATCAGAAAGCACACAAAGTGTTGCTTTCTTAAGGTTTGGTTTTAAATTAAATTGATCTATAGGAAATGACTGCTACCACATAAATTCAAAATAATCAAGCAAAAACAGGCCAGGCGATAGCTTACGAAGTTCAGCATCAGCTAGGATGAACGTGGTAGCAACACAAGCCTTGCTTTTCTGCCTTTGAAAGACACTCTCGAGGAAAAGCAGAGACATGTAATTTGGAGGATTACAGCAATTATCTATCTCTTGGTTTACAACGTCTTGGAAGGCATGATCAATGAATCACAGGCCTAACAACAAAGCAGGCTTTTTGTTATTTTCCAAAACAAAAGTGGACCTTTGGACCTTCAGCTAAATCCTCAGCTGACCTACACTGACATAACACACACTTACACCACCCAGGCCGCAACAAGCAGCAAGCTCTCTAACCCATTCAGTGATACCCGTTCTAAATAAGCATCTTGGACTCTTTCCAGTAGGCTACCTGACAAATCTCACGTGATTCTCCGCTAACGTTTACTAACAGTAACACTTGGCTTCCTTACTGCACTCCTAACGTGCGCAGTGAATCTTTTCCTTTCTCTTGACACCTCCCAGGTACTCATCCGTTGGGAGCACCTAACTGTGTCCCTGCGGACGCTGTCCTTTAAACTGGCCCGAAAAGATACGCTTCCAGTAACAGCGTGTTACGTGCACTTAAAAGTCATCTTCTTAAGACAACACAGACAAAACCCAAGCCAGCCACGAACTACAGAAGCAGAGCGCGGAAGGGAGGCGGGGGTGGACGGTTAAAGCGAGGGGCACGGGCGCCGCTCTGGCAAGGCCTCCGCCTTCACAGGCCGTGTGAAACACCCAGCGCCTGCCGCCAGACGCGGGCGAGCCCAAACCCAGCCCGCTCCCTTCCCCAGGGGCTCCCCTCAGGCCCGCCCGACACAGGGGCGGGCTCCGAGCAGCGCCCGCACAGAACGGCGCGGCTTCGCGCACCGCCACGGCTCCTACCTCTGCGCTGCTGACGGGGATCGTAATGGCCGGGGCTGGCCTTGCCGCCCCGCGGAGACCGGCCGGCCCGCCCGCCTCCTCCTCCCCCGAACATCCTGGGCATGACGACGAAGACGCAAAGCACCAGCACCACGGACACCACGGCCTGCTGCAGCGCTGACACCACCATGATGGCGGCGCCGCCACCGACCCGCCGCCCC
>JAVSBS010024413.1:0-39458 GCA_033124195.1 Coracias cyanogaster
CTCCTCTCCTCGCGGGCCTATTTCTAAGTTTGATCAAAGCCATTTTGGCTTCACACCAACGTCCAGGAGACAACAAGATCACTTACTGATGGCTCATCATAGAAATGACCTGTGTACGGGCTTACCAGACCTTTCAGCTGTTGGTATTCTGCAGTTTTGCCAGCTATTTTTAGAGAGCCCAGGTACCTGACCGCTCTGCCAAACACGGCAACTGTCTCTAGTCCCAAGGAGGCATTTCACAACCTGTGTTTTTGTTTTTTTCTGCTGTTCTCCTTGGAAATTCCTTGACCATTTGCCCATATATCAATTTATCAGATGTTGAAATGATGGAAGCACACCTCTGTGTGTAGACCAATGTGACCACCTAGAGAATTGTGAGAGGAATTTAAATAAAAAAGCTGCAGCCATTGAAGGTAACATCATAAACAACATCAAAAGCAAAAAATATTCTTTGGCTTTCAAGCACTGAAGAGGATAGTATTGTCTTCTCTGATATTTTGCCTCTGTATTTGATTACCATTCATAAGACAAGCTGGAAACGAAAGATTATGGACTCAGCTCTGAGAACTGCCACATAAATTGTAGGTGCCTATGACCATGTGAAGTGAATTCCACTGAGAATTGTCAACTGGCTTCCTGAGCATGCAGTCGAAGTAACTAACTACTGATGTTTTGGATTATGTTTCATAGTCAGAATTTTTAATGGTCCTGAATCAATGGATATGTTTACTTCTGGATTTTCTTAAACTTCCTGGTCATTTTAACTTTAGGTTTCTTGCCTTCTGCAATGTGAGTTTTCAGGACCATTGAGGGACTTCATGCAGAAGATGCTGGTGTTTCACAGAGTTCTGACAATTCTGTTAATGGTACCTTTAAAAGGGCAACTGTGGGGTGTACCTCATGGCTAAGGATGTAATAGAGCTGGCTCTTAAGCAGAGACTTGATTGGATCTTAGTCCAGGTGTCCAAGTGTTATTGATACAGATTTTGCCACAAAATTAGTCCATTACAGTCTTCTTCTGGGTGACCCATCATCTTTGCCAGTTCTTAGAAGCCATGTCTCAAAAGTTTTTGTCTATAATTAAACACTTAGTAGTGTTTTTTTCTAATTTATTGAACTTGATGTGTTTACTTTGTTAATCTGATTGTATTGTGATTTTCTCCAACTCTGTCTTGAATTTACAATCTATCTTTGATTAAGTTTGTTAAAATTGGTTAAAAAGTCTCTTTAAGAAGAGGGGACAAGAATAATCAAATTCTCACAGGTTTTACAAAAAGCAGTAGCTGGATGAGAGACCCACATTTGACACATTTCAAAGGAAAGTCAGGCTCTGTGTATTCGCACAATTGTGTGGTTGGCCAGTTAGATATTCCACTAGGTTCAAACTAGTCCCAGTGTAGACTCTCCCTTGCTCTGTGGTGTTGCCACAATGGCTGTGTGTAGAAACAGGACTTTGCAGAGGAAGATATTAGAGGGATAGTGACAGAGAGCAAGGCTCCATTGGCAACCAAGCTGCCTTAGACTGCACAGAACAACTTATTTGTAAACACGTTGTTAAAACTTTCTATTATTCAGATCCCTTTTAATAACTTACAATGAATTATTACTTTATGTACTGCACTTTAGGAGGACTAATATGTGTGAGACAACTCTCCCTCTCCAATAATAATGTGCATCTTCTCTGACTGATTCTCAGTTTGTATTAACATTCTTAAATTGTCATCTGAACCAAACACTTTCCTTCCCTGTGCTCTGACTCTTTCCAGAAGATCAGTCATTTATACACATAAGTACTTGGGATGTGATTGGAACTTAAAAATTTGGTTTATGCAAAAATTAATAATTGAAGAACATCAGATATAATTTTAGGATTATGTGGGCAGCTTTAAGAAGAGGTGGCAAGCAGCCACATCTGCTATTTCCTGATGTATAAATTCAAAAGTTTACTAGTTCATCAGGTTGCTTATTTAAAGATGAGTATTCTGCTTGGCAACTGCCAAGGAAAAGGCTACACCAGGTCAGTGCTTCTCTTCTTGTGTGCATACCTGTTCTTGTATGCTTTCCCATATGTACTGTTTAAACCAACCATGAATTCTGCAGTATTTAGAGGACCTTTTTGTTCATTTTTTAAAAAACAGCTTTCTTCCTATGGTATGGGAAGGCAGTAAAGAAAAAAATCAAAACCTAACACAATAAAACATACAGCCACCCTCAAATAAAGGTTTACTTTCCTCTGGGTTCAATTTTCCTGATATCTTAAATGTCTCTTATGCTTGTAGAGATTTGTTTTACTGTTTGATATGTCCCACCTGTGATGCATCGCTAAGCACCAGATACTCACAAGGGAGCAAGCTAAAATGTATTTACCTGCTTGGAATTTTCCTTTTTCTACAGTGGCTGTGGAGAGACCCCACCCAGAACACTGTCTCATTTGCATCATGTCTTTAATCGTCCTTTTGTCCCTCAGAAAGCACTCCTGCTGAGAGCTAAGGGAGAAATACTTCGGTTTCCTCATTTTGGTATCTTGCTTTACCATCTTCATTTCCATTTTTTGTTTGATAAATTAAATAGATAAAAGCTAACATCTCCTGCTTGGAGATGGCTAATCTTGCAGAATGTTTATTCATCAGGATTTGTACTTTGTCTTCCCATTCTGGGCAGTTGGCACTAGTTTGAGAAGCTAGCAGGAAAAAAAATAATCAGATAGCTTCTTTGTTTAGAGCGGAAGAATAATCCAGCTCTAATGGGTCACAGAGGACCCAGTATCCACTTCAGAAAAAGAAAATTATGAGTAGGTAAGTACATTTTACATTTCTCTCTAGTTTGTGGGAAGTGCTCTGTTTCTAAATGACCCTTATTTCCTATCTGGGCTTGCTGGAGCTAAGGCCAAAGATAAGGCTGCGTTATGAACTATGTTTAACAGCTTTCACTGCTCTGCTGGTTCTCATCATGAGACTGGCAAGAAAGAACAAGGTGGCAACATGCTCCTGTCAAGAAGAGGAACCAGGTGCCCTAGAAAGCCAGACTAGTCTTGCCCTCTGACACTAGGACTGTAAAATGGGCATCTTTACCAAACACCACTTGCTTTCCCAACACTGCTATTTCTCTATACTATGAGTTCCCTGCTCTGTAAGAGTTATTTTGCCACCTCAAAGGGGACAGCTGTAGTCCAGGATGGTTGTCTTCAGAAGTTGCCAAATGCTGGAAAAGATATTTGCAGAATCATTATCTTTGCTGTAACACTGGCTTCTTGAAGTCTCCAATTCATTGCCTCCTTTGCTTTGAGAAACATACTGTGTTAAAAATCCGTGGCCCTAAAGAAAAATAGCTCATACATTCAAGACGCCTGTAGTACATAATTAATACTAAATGGTTTCAAGAGTGTGTGATGCACTATATCTCAGGCATGAGTTTCTGAAGATGAGAGACTCAGATATATTTAAAATGATAATTAATTACAATGCACAGTTCTAGGCTCACTTAAAGTTACAGCTATTTTCTCAAAAACATAGTATTTTTTTAGAAAAGTGTTGGAATTCCCCAGCATCAAAGGAACAGACACATGAAAATGTGCATATACATATATGTATATACACAATACATAGACAATAGGTTGGGCAAGTCACTGCTTCATTAAGTAACACACCTGAGAACTATCTTTCAGCAACTCATCCAGGACTGGCCTTCTTTTGTCTGCAATCTGTTCTGCTTGAGAGAGAGCCAGACTTTAGCCCTCCTTCTCTCTGACATGCTTAGTGAAGGTTTGTCATCAGCAGTCATCTTGTGATGCTGGCCTATGCTGCTCATGCTCTCTCCTTGAAAGGGACTCATAAGGAGAAAAAGGTGTTGGTCTCTTTATCAGCAGCATCAGAAAATCCAGCCACAAACCACATCTTCTATAGGGAGATTGGTTTTTTTTAATCTGATTTTAATGTGAATGTGGAGGAAATCAACACTGTGCTTCCCTCAGTTTGAGAAGCAGGCTGTCTACCCTCTCATGCAGGTAGGATCTCATGGAGCAAGGTGCTTTTATGAGAAATGGAGGCACTGGCAGCAATGCACAGATGTGACTCGCTCAGGAGCTGAGGAATCCCATGTGCCAAATGTGGCGATTTTAATCAGAAGTCAGGAAAGACACCAATAGTTGGTGTGAGGCCCTTATGGAGTTGAACGGAAAGCAGGAAAGTAGGATCCTGACCTATCTGGGAGGATATATAGCTAGAGTTCCAGACCTTGAAACTAGTATAGGTTTAACATTGCACCATCATGGATAAAACACTGACACTCCCAGGACTACCTTTCCTCAGCATAAGTCCTGTCCCAGAGGCTTCTTGGGCTTCTTCCTGTTTGTGTGGCTTGCAGTGAGAGAGGTGTACACCTAGCATAGCCCTGGCCTGATGTTTGAGGCATTTTTGTGGACCTTAAGTTCATATCCATTGAGGTGGGGGGATCTAGCACCTAGTTTTCTCTTCTTTGGGTGTTTTAACTACTAAATTATAACAGAGCAGAGACCCAAGAGCAGCTTTTATGTTAAACTACAACTAAACTTGCCAGTTCCAGCAGGGAGAATGTAAGTGATTCAATGTCTAGATCTAAATTTCCTCCTTCTTGGAAGTAGGTTCCTATCCCACAAGAAGAGACTGTTTCTGAGTACGTTTGCATCTAACCATAGACAGCTTGGGAGCTTTCCACAGACTGTGGAAGAACATACTGGGTTTTAGCCCTGAAGACTTTGAATAATGCTGGGGTGTAGGCAGTACAGATTGTTATCTGTGATTTGGGTGGACCTTTGGTTCTTACGTCGCAACTTAGACTGGGTACAGAGGGATGGTACCAGGCCTTTACTTTTTCAACAAGGAAGCTAGGAATCTCATAGAATCACTAGTCTTACGGAGTGAAGTTTCTTAAGTAAAATCTTGCAGAATTCATTATAAACATTGGAGTATAATTTGATAGACCCTATATATCAGGGAAATACATTTTTTTCCATCCCAAATCATGCAAATGCTAATATGCTTTTTATCTGCTAAAGATAAGGCAAGAATTCAGTTTACAGAAGGCCTGAAATGTAATTTAATCTTAGTGAGACCATTAGCAAACATATGCGATTTCAACTACTAACACAGCTAAAGCAAGCAGGAATCCTTCATTAGAGGAAGAACAATATTCTGCAATACTTTCTCTTTCCCAGTAGCACTTCATTAGTGTTCATGGGAAAGTAATTGATATTCTATGAAGTAAAATGGAAAAATTTTAGTAATTGACAGATAACACATTTCAGTTTAGAAAAAATAAAACCGAACATAGATCTGAAGGAAAGCTTCTGAACACTTTGGAAGTCCAATTCAAATTTGTATATTGGGACCCCAGTAGCCTCCCTTAGTAACTTGTTGCATCTCTTGCTATGCAGTATCTGATGAAACTGTAGGACTTTTTGTGAAAGTATGGTAACAGGTCACTGATGAGCATGCAGATGAGAAGGTACAGACTCCTGAGCTGCTGAATTCAGCAGTGTGTCACGTACTGGGACTACAAGTTCCCATTCTGCTATGTGGACCTCTGGAATCTGTATGAGCTGATAGCATCCATTGTACTATGACTAAGTGGTGGAATTGTCTGTCCTCCAGGAAGAATTCAATAGTGGGTTCTAAATCCTATTCTTCTTCATAGCTATCAATATTTTTTAAATGGCTGTTAAAATCAATCTGTGCAATGGGCTGGAGGAGACAGTTTCCAAGCTCTGTGGCAGATTTCTGAGAACTTGGTGGCTTTGCTACGGGTACCACCTCTTGTTAGATCTAAATCAGAGAACAAGGATGGTTATGGGATTTGGAATAAATTGCCTAAATTAACCCCAAGAAGAACCCACTATTACCAGAATGGTTTGGTCTGTAGGAATCTAAAGACATGCTTAGTTACTGAAAACCTGATAATGTTTTTTGTTAAACAGAATTATGTATGGTGTGAGGTAAAAGCAAATTCAGCAAGCTTTCTTTATTTGCATATTTATTCATCCAAAATCAAAAGTAGTTTATATCTAGGCACACTAAGCTCCCTGATGTCAGTGAGCTAATATTTTATTGTTATTTATTACCAGACATTTTGAAGGTGAAAGATAATGTTGTGTCTTGGCATACTGTATGTTATTTGAATTAAGAGTAGTCCAGCTTTTCAAGAACAGGAAGGAAATGTGTGACAACTGAGTGAAGATTAACCAGAGGAAAGTAACTCTGCAGTGTTATCTCCACAGATGTGGTTTAGATTATTTTATAGAGGAGTCAAAGGTAGGCTATCATTTCTTCTGAAATCAGCAAGTTGGAAAATGCATGCCTGGGTAATATTTGACCCGTGGGATTTAAGTTTGCCATTGCAAAGAGAAGATCGGTGCTATCATATACAGCCATGTGTACATGTATGATTAAGAATGATTATACAGATATGGAAAATCAAGTCTACTTTATTGCCCTTCTAAATGCCCTCCCAGGAGCTTTTCTCAACACTGTCAAGCTTTAAAGACTTTTGTTTGAAAGTGTGGAATTTGCTTTGTATTTCCTTGGAAGGGAATACATCTTTCACTACCACAACCTTCTGTAACCCTCCTGCCCTCCTCACTCCCACACCCCCACACAAAGACACTCCTTAATTGTATTACTGTTAGGCTGACCTCCAACCCCTACTAAAATGAGGACAAGGCTAGTTTTGTGTTTCATGGGATAACAATTTATGAGCAATTAAAAATGAAGAGACACAAAGCATTCATCACAGTCTCAGCTAGACAGGCAGCTGAGGTCAAAGGTTCTAGCAATGAAGTGTGCACAATATATTTTTATTTCTGTTTTCACTAAGAAGGAAACGAGTTAGCTAAAAATTATGGCATGCAGCCTCCAGTTCAAAATAGGTGCACTTAATCTTTCAAGACAGTCCATGCTTGGGCAGATAGGTTATGACAGCACACACACATACGCACACACACGCTTCCAGTATCTGTAGAAGAATTCAGAACATATTATTGGCAAACTCAAGTACGCAGTTGCTTAAAAGGAGATGCACTGAGTGCCCTGAGTGTGTATGTAGCTTACAACTTAGCAGTTATAGTTGTCATGCAAAACATACTTTTTTCCCATGATTCCTGAAAATGAAGTATGGTAGGTTTTTTTCCCTTTCATCCATATTTCATGGATAAATGTGGGAATTAATGAAAACTTCATGTATTTGCATTCATGAAGCTACAGTAGATAATTTACATACACGTGGAAATTAAAGTTTCCATGTTAGTGTCAGTATCATGGTACTTCTTGTTTCTCCACAACTGAAAAAAAATGTCCTGTAGAAAGTTGGTTTTGTATTTGTTATTTTTAAAGACCGACTATACAGTTCCAAACCTGACATTGATTGCTGATTTAAGGTCTGTTGTCTCAGTCTGGCATGAGAAAAAGTATTGGTGAATCATCTATTACATTATGCCATAAATCCGTCTGAATGTGATTTTGCAATGTGTCATGTTTCCAACCTGGATCCAAACTAAAAGCGGAGTGAACAGTTTTGAATTGCTATTGGAGAAGAACTCTGTTTGCTTGTTTACTAAAAGCACCTGAACGGCAGTGCCAACAAGAACAAAGTGAAGCATCACCTAAGGGGTTCAATTTTACTAGAACTGTGAATGAACATGGGCATATATATGCATGCACAGTGCTTGTGGGATTACAGTAATTGAAAGTCCACTTACATAAATTGGGACATTTCTAGCCTTCTGTAGTAATTTTCTATTAAAAGAGAAAATGTAAGTTAAAAATGTATTTCATTTGCATCAGAATCACATCACTTTACAGGTGGATAAATAATGCAAACTAGCAAGAGGTGCATAGGATCATTGTGCTCTATTTTTGTTGACTGAAATGACACTACAGTTTATTCAATAAGGGATGCTTTTGAGTAAAAAAAGTGATTTATGTGAAGCATGACATCTTTTCTTCTGAATTAAGCCAAATGATCAGTAAAGAGGGTTGGTATTGATTGGACTATAGAATATGGTGCATTTGTTAAATGGGTGTTTCTTTTCACTGGGGCTGAAAGCCAGTAAATTGTTCTCAAGGAAAACAAGGGAAAGGTAGAAACTCAGTGAGACTTGTAGTCACTGCTGGCAACTAGAAAAAAAGAAAGCGTAATAATAAGCAAGGTGAGAAGTTTGTGTCAGAAGGATTTATTTCATTTCTGCAATTTTGAGAGCATTCTTCAACAAAAGAGGTGATTCTGTCAGACTAATCAGAACATAGACATGATAATGGAAAGATACTTCAAGCTTCATAACTATCTATCATACAAACATAGTCTAATAGGGTTAAGTGCAATCCTACATGCTAGGCCCAAGCTACCCAGGAACATGCACAGTAAAAGCTGATGGGAGCTGCTCCTGTGTTTCTCATGACGAAGTCAGTTACCATGTGGGACTCATGCTGCAGCAGAACAGTGGCTCCTCCTTAAACATCTCCAAGTCACTCACACTGACAGTAGGGAAGATCCAGTAGGGTAATAATTTGGGAAATAATTTGCTATTTATTTTTTTTCATATTTAAGGACAATAGTGCATAGACTTTTTACCTTCTGAGTGAAGCAATGCTTGGGGAGAGTAGTATTTCAAGACTCATAAAAAGCTATCTCATATAGGGGGATTATGTGAAAGAAAATACAGCAATTATTTTAAGAGTGCTGGTATATATAGCATATATATTGTAGATGTATATACACTGTATATACAAGAGTATATATATAGTTCTGTCATTGCTGTTAGAATGTGCAATGGAATATGAAATTTTTACTTTCATCTTGAGTGGATCAAGGCATGCAAATTCTTTCTCTGAGAAATTGCAAACCTGGTATTAATAATAATCACAAATTATGAGCTAAATAATACTTTTTGGGTGGTGAATTCCATAATAATTTAAGAATGAAACAATGATCATTTCAATTCAATATTTTTACTCCAATAGTAGCTAATAGCAGATGTCTATGGAATAACAGAATGGGGAAAGAAATGAGAATACAGCCAGGCCTCCGTGAGTTCTTAAAATTATATAAAGAAACCTTTACTACAGCATGTCTGTATTTTATTGTTCCTTACAGGGCAGTTTACAGGTTTGGGTTGAGGAGTGTGTTGTGTTTGTAGAATCACATGGCTTTGGCAGCTGTGGCCTGTCCAGCCACAAGGAACCAACATGATGCCTGAATACCTTAGGAAGATAAGAAGCTTCCTGAAACTATCTATACTAAGGGTAGTGGGGATATATCTTTCCACCAAGAGTAATTCCTGGCGAGAGGAATTCCTAGGATTTTTAATGCAAAATTTTAATTAGGGCTTTTGGTATTAGATTATATTAGATGCTTTTGGGTCTCTGTTATGGATGTGTGCCATTGTCTGTCTCCATTATAACTGATTTCTTAAGATCAGATAAGGTAATGTTAAGGTTAAAGTTAAGGTGAGTCTGCATGTCTCATCTTCTTTACTAGGCACAAAGGAAAGATCCCTCAAATTCTCTGGTCTTCTGTTTTTGGCATTCAAAGACTGACTGTGGGGGAAGAATTTGTTATTATATCGGCATGGTGTCCACACCATCAGTGTTCAAGAATTTTGTGCTACTCTGTGAATAGGTTAATTCTTTCTTTTTGCACAGCAAAAATTGCCTCTGGTTTCTTTCTAGATTGCAAATTGCAGTGGTTATGAGGAAATCTATTGCATGCATTGCCTTTAATAAGTTTGTTTCCTGCTCTTTTGGAATTGGAACAGCCTACCTACAAGGGGAGACAATTTATCAGCTTTGTGACAAAGATCCTACTTCTAGTTGCTAGGTGAGGAGCAGAGCAGACAGTATGTTGCTGAGATGTCAGTGACGGGTTGTGCTGCCTTGATTGGATTCTGTGGCAGTCTGTCCATGTGTGGGCTAGGTTCAGTGCTGTTGCTTTGGTTGGTACAAAGTTGGACTACACTTGGCAAGACTTGACAAAGGAATAACCACTTGTCTTGATTGTTAAAAGTTAGCAATTTTTAAGTTTTTTGTTTGGTTGGTTTTGGTTTTTTTTTTCAGGATAGCGACTAATATCAAAGAGGTATTTTTAGGTTGTGGGTTGGATTTCTGTCTCCAGGTACTTGTTCTTATAGGGGCCATGTACCAACCTGCTTAAGCAGTCTTCCAGTGTCCACATCCTGCTTCTGCATGGGATCAATGTCAGCAAACAGAGTATTTTTCTGAAGGTCACCACAGCTAGGTTTGTCACCTTGTTCTGTTAAAGAACAACTGCAAGGGACGGAGGAAGGGAGGGAAGGAGGGAAAGAGGGCTGGAGAAGGTGGGGAGTGCTTTCTGTATGCTTTGGCCAAGAGAGGGACAGGTGCACCCACTCTGAGGAGACCTCTGATATCCTTTAGAGAGAGCTCCCAGAGAAACCTCTGATCTGATTATTTATACTAACCTCATCGGGACAGTGTCAGAGAGTATCAAGAGGTCACAGGATATTAGTTAAAGCATCACCACATTTTTGGGGGATTAATTACGACATTATGCTTTCTAATGTGGAACACTCCTCATGTAATTGAGTTAATAAATTAAATCAAATGTTAACATTTGGTCTGCAAAATAAGGAATCAAGTCTCAAAAGCATCTTGAGAAAAGACAAGAATCTTAAATAGGTGGCTTAATAAATTATAGATGCATATATTTACAAACACGTCCACATACACAGTGGTATGAATGTGCCCTTTACTAAATGAAACCCAGCACACCTGAAGCCTGAATTATTTTTTTGATGGACCTTGGAGTTATAATCTTGGACAATGCTGACTGACCACTATGTGGGCAGCTCAGGTACTTCTCATATGGCTGCGCTAGGTCTATTTCACGTTGGGCTTAGCTCAGACCACTTCACACTTTTGCAAAGGCTGGACACAAGCCCTCTGACCCATTTTTTCTCCAGATAAGAGGATTTTGGTGTAACCTAAAGCTAAATATTTTGTTTGCAGTGCTCTGTGAAGAACTGTGAAGTCAGGAATATTAAAATGCTTGTAGAGTTGACAAGCACAGGAAGCTGGGTGTAAACCACAAAATAAAATCCAAACCCTTCAAAAGAGCCTACTCTTCCTCTAACTTTCCTTCTGTAGGGAAAGGAGTTTTGCTCTGCATCTCCTCCTATTTGACTGCTTCTCTGCTCATCTGGTGTTGCAGTAGCACTCCCTGAGGCTGAGATCTGAGACTGGATGCAGATGATCCTTGAAGGCAGCAGGATCTTCAGCAGGAGCTTCTGGGGAGATGAGGATGTTTGGAAATCAGCCGGCTAGTTTTTAAAAATCCTGCCTTAAATATTTACAAAAACTATGTAACATTTCACGCCTCTCCACTGCCTCTCTTTGTAGCCTTGATGAAAAACATCACAAGAAGAAGTGCCCTGGTCCTGACTGGTTTCCAAGTCTCATTAAGTACAATGGGTTTGCAAGTGCTTCTGTACATACCGGCTGCACTACATCATCCCTTGCATTCCTGGGGCTGAAAGCTGCAGAAGGCAGCCAATGGGGAGGGGATAAAGAGCACACTTTTTGAGACTCTCTTTTCCCAGCTTCTATTCTTTGCTTCAACCAAAGGAATGAAATCGCAAAGCCATTACCTCATTTCTGAATCGTTTGGAAGGCAGCTTGCTTCACTGTTTTGAACACGGGGGATTTTTCAGTTGCATGGACAAGTGGAAATTTTGTAACTAATTTTTGTTTATTTGTTTGTTTTATAAGACTCACACTTCATCACAAAATGAACGTGAAATGGTAGTGAGCTGGAAGTTGAAATGAGAGAGTTTGCGGAGGCTTGTTTCCCAGAATTTGATTACAGGCATATGTCTCCTCTGTGGCTTTTAAGATTTTAGTAATTAATTTTTTTCTAGAATTTAGATGTTGTACTCTCTCTTTTGCTTCTCTCACCTCTCTTTTTTTGAATACCACCTGAGTTTGCAAAGGGAAAAATAATCTCTGGGATTTTGTCAGGCTTTCTCATAAATCCTCTGCTTTAATTTGTTTTCTTCAAGTTACTTAGTACAAAATGTACTAAAAAAAACCCCAACAAGGTTAAGAGGAGTATCATATGGAGAAGCTTTAATTGTTCAAGTAAAATAACAAAGTCTCACCTACACATAATCACAGATGGAGTGTTTTGTTTACACATGCCATCTAATTAATTTTGTCTTTAATGAAAACTTTTTCCTTGAATGGAGAACCTCAAAATATCAGACAAACCTCAGAACATGTCATTAAATCATAATTATGACATTCTCACATTAGAGGTCTAGGCTTTCTATCCTTTTTATACAGGGTACTCCTTTTGTAGGGATCCAGGCTAGAGGAACTGGGTACCTTCTACCTGCTGTTAATTAACTTAAACAAATTGCTGTTAAGCAAATTAAATGTTGGGTAGTATGTACTTAATACTTTGCTTCCTGTCAGCTGGATGATATAGTTGGCCAAGCTCTATCTGATTGTATGTGTGAAATCCAGCATTATGTAGCTATTTTTATAAAGGGTAAGATTCTACTGAGGTAGAAGGCCTTGTACAAGGTCTCTGTATCAGTCTTCAAAACAGCCCTTCGGTAGGACTTTAACAATATAAATGTCTTAAGATGAGTCACTAAAATAAGATACTTTCATATTTCTACCTATCAAGAGGTACACTAAGGAACTGTGCTAAAGGTGTTAATATAAAACTGTTTTCTATAGATGAAAAGAAGTATTTTAGGAATTTAGGAGAGGAAATCACATTTTATCAAAGCAGTGGTGTTTATAAATTATATTAAATATAATAATTATAAATATAAATTATAGAAGTCTAGAGGAGAGAGAAAAATACTTGTGAAAATATCTTCCAATGGAAAATTAATGTTTGAAAGTCTAATACATCAGAAATCTGAAATAATACCTCTGTTGTCCTTCAATTTTTATAAAAAATTAAATTTCCCTTTAAATTTTATTTTCAAACAGGATTTGTAACTCATTTACACATGCAAGTGCCTTTGACTTTTTTCTCCTTTTTTTCTATTGAATATATCTATTAAAGCTTACATATATGATAATGAACAGTTACTACTAGTGAGTTACTAACATATACTACTATTATTTTAATGCAACACCTGAATATTATTTTATGAAACAAATAAATGTCAGAAAACTATTGTGGACCATGTTTATTTTCCAGATTTGCTAGTGTTTGCCTACTCACCAGGTTAGGAGCGATAGTTCAATTTAAAACACAAACCCTCAAAATCACAATAAATTTCTCAATTTAAACACAAACCCTAAAAACCACGGTAAATTTAATCTGGCTATTTTGGCTTGGAATCAGAAAACCATATCCATAAAGCATTTGAGCATTAAAATTAATCTAATTTAAAAGCCTATGCTTATGTAAGTTGTTACATTGGAGACCATAGAACAAAATTCTCTTCACATGAAAGTTTTAGAAAGGTTTTGCTTTCAGTCCAACCCAGAATAAAAACAAGTGTTAAAACCTCATGAACTGTCATTAAAAGAAAACATTCCTTTGGCTTTGGTGGCAAATCCAGGACCATGTTTCCTTCAGTGATTGTCGTTTACCACGCCCAAAAAGTAAATCCAAAGAGACTATAATTGTTGCTGGCTGCAATAAAGTCAGCACCATCTCCTTGTGAGTTATTGGTATCAAACCTTTAGTATAATTTTCTCCTCATAGAGGCCTTGATCCATCTAGGAATTTGAGAACATGCTGAATTAAAGCACAGAAAGTAATCTAATATTAATGAGATGACTACCATATTCTATGTGCTTAAGTTGCACTGGAAGCAAAATAACTTAATTCAGGGAGCTATGGTATAAAGTGTAAGACCAAACTATAATACTGGCTGTAAAAGTCAAGTGCGTTTACTCTAAAACTAGTAAAATTACTTCTTAATAGATAGATTTGAGCTGAGCTTATGTATAGCATTCAGTGTTGACTCCTTGAAGATGAAGTAATAGCGGCTAGACTGCTTCCTATATCATGGGTTTGAGCTGTTCTCTGTTTATGCTTACTGTAAAAGTATCTTACACAAGGAGGTGACAGAATATCTGAATGACAGCATTATATAAATGGCATACACCAACACATAGGCTGTTAATGACATATAAACCCTGCAATATTTTTGTCTTAATTGTTTTTTAAAAGGACCTTTTCTCTAACCCTTATAAATAATGCCAACAAAGGCATATATCATTTTTTCAATACACTTCTCATCTTTTCTCACATCCAGTGCTAAACTCCTGCTACTTCAGCTACTAAAGTGTAGGAACAAGATGTATATGAGGGGACGTGTGGTAACAGTATAAAATTGCAAACAGTGGAGCTGACTATACTCCTAGTAGCCAGAACTACTGTACTACTCTTCATTCAACAGTGAGAAAGGTGTTCCAGGATGCTACAGGGCAGGAACACAAGGAGAAGGCTTTTAGTTGTAACCAAATGTTGCATAATTTTAGCTGTCATTACTGAATATAACTCTTCCCACAGCATGTTTTCCTTTGAATCATGACTGACCTTCACAATTGTCGACGCATCCTTTCTGCCACAAAGGTCCTTTTGTCTCTGTGTGTTTGTATATGTGTGAGTCCATTCTGCCCATTTCCTCCTTGCAGTGAAAAACAACTGCTGAGTTTTTCTTGGTTTTGTTTGAGAATCACAATTTGATCGAAGGAGATTAAATAAATCAGCAAGTGAAAATATGAAGCCATTAATACAACTTTTCTGCTCAAGTGGTTTGGCAGCCTTTATCTGCTGGCTTAAACTTAAACAATTACAGGCTTCCAAACTAATTACAGCGCAGAACATTATAGGATTTATGAAATTTGGCAGCTATCACTTAAAAATGAGAAGGAAAGGAAGGAAGAAAAGTTCATAACTATCCATTATGGAAATGTCCTGAAAGTTCCTCAGAACAGAAATAATACTACTGGTAAAGCCCTTCAGCAGCTCTGAGCATCTTGACTTCTAATTTGTACATTTTGTTCATTTTTCATGCTTCATAAGCAAGTGTATGGAAAATGCTGTGCACATCTTATGCCAACAAAATGTCTTCTATACTATGTAATTTACAGCACCAATGCCTTAATTATATTAACTAATACACAGCCTCTAAATAAGTTGACAGTTGTCTAGTGAAAACCCTGCTGTACTTTCCATCCTTTGCCAGACAGAGCTCTAGTCCTTGTTGCTGGAGACAGATCACAACAGAGGGATGACTAATGGGTGTCAGAGCGTTTATGGACTGGGAGAAGTGAAGGTGGCACCAGCACGTCCCAGTGCTTCTGCAGAGGAACCTACAACTAGGATCACCACTACTTGGAGACAGGCACTGACTGTGGAGCAGCATGAACTGGCCCCACAGGACTGCTATGGAGGCACACCTCCTCCCAGCCAGAAATGTGGGTTGGAAGATCTCCAATGGTAAGAAGATCCTTGTGAACTTCTTCTGTCCTTAGAATAATTTTTGTTGACAAACATTCCCTAGAAACATCCTAAGAAAGCCGTCACATTGGTAGTACCGGCAATGTAATTCCTACTCTGCCTTGGGCTTTCATTCCTGATAAAGCAAAAGAATTATACAAAGGGAAGGGAGAGCAGATTCACCTTTTTAAGTAAGGCCAGACTTATTCTGCTGAGGGAGATGACAACTACTACAAGCACCTGCAACAGAGGCGTTTTTCTGATAATTGGTACCTTACCTACCTGCACATCATAACAACCTGTCTGAAAAGGACTTTGTTTTATTGACGAACACTAAATTATATTGCACTAGATCTGTAAGCAGGCAAACTTGGTTTTGAGGCAATGATTGGAATGGAGGCCACATATGTGACTGTCATTGCAATTCACCAAGATTACTAGATGCCCAGCTACTCCCTGCAAAACACGGACCAACGTCAAGGCTCAGCTTTAAGTTGCTTTTAGTATTCCAGTTTGGGGTATGTACTGGCTAGGCACTATGTAAATGCTGAGTGTTTTCCCTACACTGTCTCTCATCACTGGTTTTGCCAGAAGCTATAGGTTGGAGTCAACAGGATGGCAGCTAATTCAGGAAAAACATGGGCTGGAATGAGTCAGGTTCTGCCCCACAGACTCTCCATTGCTACCAGTCTGCAGTGAGGCAAAACTTGCGTAGCACTGTTTGAAGCTATCCAGTCCTCCATTCTTTTCTCTCTTAACCACCAGTCTCCTAGGCGTTAGTCTCACTTTTTTCCTGTGATTAATTAAGCGATCATCTTCTTTAAAGATTTATTTCCTTTTCTGAAAAAATAAAAAATTGATGACATTTTTAAAATGGAACCTTAAGATTTGATCAATGTCCACAAATGCTATAAGAATACTGTAGGCAAAGCAACAATTTTGAAATCGATCTTTTTTTACTACATCCATCTCATTCCTCTACGGAGGAAGTCCACAGATAAAAGCTAAAATCCAGGCTGAGGTGAATATAAAAATAAACCATACTTTTAAATCACACCTGTAACTGATTCAACACAGACAGCAGTACTTTTCTTTGGGGCAAAGTGCCTTGAATTCTTGCTATGGTGTATATATATGCATGCAGACACACACATATATGCAGACTTTTAGGTGTATATGCATGAATATACACATGCCTACAGACACACATGCTTATAGACACATATAAATGTTTAGTCTGCTATGTATTGCTAAAGAGCCACTACAATTAAGTAATGTGATTCATGGTTGAGTAGCATAAACTTAATCTGGCTAGATTTAATCTGGGGAGTTAATAGTAATTCAAGTGAAGGTAGGTTTGCCTATATTCTAGCATGGCACACACTCCAACATGTGCCGTAGGAAACCACAGACCTTCAGAGTGATCTTATGTTGTTAGTTTGTAATGGAGTGTGCTCTACCTTGTCTTCAATACTAATACAACCTGTGCAAACTAGATTGAAGGTAACATGAGTAAAAGTATCCATGTGGCTTTGTATCTGCAGTGCTGTTCTTCATATTCTGATATGATCCATGAGGGTGTTATGAGACCAAGTAGATCTAGAATTTTGTAAAATGCTAGGTATTTGTTAAAAGGTATTTACCAGGTATTTGTTAAAAGAACATGAATGTGTTCTTTTAGTGCTGAGGTTTACATTAAATAATGCTAAAACCCACCAAAAGCATAGAGAATGTCTAGATACGTTACCTAGTCCATGTTCAATGAAGACTACTCATGAATGTCTGACACTGCTTAGTCAACAGTTCTTCTGATCTGCCTTGCATCTGTATTTCATACTGACAGCAGAGTGCTGATGAGGTATAATAGATAGATTTGACAGATCAGTCTAGACTAAAATCTTTTCCCAGAGTGTCTAAGTCAGAACTGGCTGAAACATTAAATATGAGTGTGATTCCAGTGTATCTCCTTTCACTGTCACCCCAGCAGAGTCTTTCTACTGGCCTGTTTGTAGGGAAGATGGGAACTGATGGGGCAGAGGATGTGCCAGGAGCTTTTCTCCTTCTGGGAGAAGAGTATCCTGTCCTCCTTTGTGAATGCTGTGTCCAAATTCTTCAGTTCTAGATGGTCCAAGTTATAATCTTAACTTGACACATGACAAACGCTCTGAAACACAGATTGCTGGAGCCAAATATAGACATCTGGGAATCTGAAAAAAATGAGAGAGAACTAGACATGTGCTAGTGGCTTTAAGACAAATGCTAATAAAGGAAACAGAAACATGATGACTGCCTCTCCTGGAGGACTGCAGGAATCAAGCCCAAGCCTCAAAAATGTGCAAAAGTTTGGGAAAGAGGATGAAATAGATGATATCTGACATGACAGAATTTTTAGCAAATCTAAAACTTGAGAGAGCTCAAACCCTCACAAGGCATTATTCAGCTTTCTCTCAATTTACACTGTAGATTATAACATTTCTTGTTTTGCACCACAGGAATTGAGTCCTTTCACATGGCTTACCTAAAACTCAGGGAGGCCAAGTGTAGGACATTTTATGGCATAGAGTCCTGTCATGCAGGACAATTGGAGAAAGTCACAGTGACTGAGAGTAAGGGTTTGCTTGCAACCTACTGCCAGGGTTACATTTTTGACCTAGCTGGGACAGGGCTTTAAGAGACCGGTGTGCTTGAGAATGAAGCATGTGCAATGTAGAAGTTCCCTCTATTGTTTCCTGAAGATTGATGTGGATTGCTGAATGGAGTTACTTTCTCAACTGTCTTTTGATGTATCCTGTGTGATGTAAACAAGCATTGGTTAGACAGCATACAGATTTGAAATGAAGGAAAAAAAGCCCCACTTACAAAACTTCATATCTATAATACCTTCGTGCAGTAGAGACAATGACCAAAATGTTAAAGCCAAGTGAATAACATTAAGCTCCGAAAACATACCCAGGCCTATAAGTAGGAAGTGATGGTGAATATATCCAGTTTCTGTTAACTTCACAGAAAGTAAAGCTGAGGATTGGCTTTGTTTAAAAAAGTATATCAGCTATCATTTCAAGTTGCCTCACCAGGCAGAGCTCGTGGCTGCAGGCTTCACAGCTTTTAATAATCTGCTGCAGGAAGAAGGCAGAAGAACGGGAAGCAAACAAAGGTGCAGAAGAAAAAGGAGGGAGAGGAGAAGGCATTGGACAAGAATGAAAAGCATGTGAAAAAGGGGAAATTACAAGTTGGAGACCGTGAACTGAGAAGAGAAAGGAGAAAGTGAAGAGTGCAAGCACAGATGAAAGAAAAAGCTGGAGAAAAATGGATGGGCTGCAATGAAGACGAGAAAGAAATGACTGAAGAAAACCCACCCAAGGACTCTTGCCACTCATGGACAAGACAAAGCACTGACCCAAGGGGAAATGATTCTGAATTTTACTGGGAGACAGTCAGAACTGTGGGCCTCTGCATGAGATTTTGAGGAAGGGACCTTGCTGATTTTCCTGAAAAGTGGGTCACCATGGGTTTTAAATGTGGAAGAGCGTATATGAAAAGGCATTTTTGATCCCTGTCAGAAGACAAAAATTGGAAGAGGACTTGAAATGTACCATTCTGTATAAGGTGTCAGATAGCAGACAGACAGAGAACAATTAAGACTGCACAAGGCTCTCCATCAGCAGCGTACAATGGGAATAGGATTTTCTTTTTCCCCGGATGTCAGCCCAGCCACTCAGGCGAGACGAAGAGAATTTCTTCCACTTAAGAAATCCTTTGTTCAGGAAAGAGCTGTTCAGGCCTCTGTTCTCTCCCCAGACAAATTGTATGTAGTTTTCATGGAGAAGACTTCACTTTCTGAGGGGCATTGGTAACCAAACAGCTTCTGGACAAAGTGCAAAGTGCAGCAAGTCCAGAGTATCCTTGGAGCCTGACAGGAAGGCTAAAGAATGAACAGAAACATTTTCAAATGAAAAAAGGTTGATATTTATTCTTGCAAAATGTGCCACAGTGATTTTTGAAGAGCAGAATTCATGTTTGTTTTCTGCAGGGTGCATGTTTGGTCCTGTTTGCATTTTTGTTGAATTGTGCTGACTGTGTTCTCAATACAAGAAAACTGAATGTAAATCTGCATAAAACCTACCTAGGTCCTTGTATAAGTGTAGACCATTCCCAAGAAAACTATTTAATTAGACCATGAATAGCCACCATCTATGCTAGTTTAGTTACATCTTTTCTTTTCTCCTGGTGTGCAGTACTGCATATTTAAAAAACCATAAAAGTGCTGTGGAGCTGTTCAACAAAGAAGGGAATGAGACATTCCCACTACCAGCATTTATTTAGCCTTTGCTCACTGAGATTAAAACCTCTGGATTCAGCAGAAGTTACTTGTCTGACTTTTTTCTCTCATGTCATGAGTACATATGTGCACATACATGCAAAAGTTCTGGAATGTACACACTGCATTGGCACATGTACACACACATACGGAGATGGAAGCTTGGAACACGGACTTTATCACTCAACTAATTGTGTTAATTTAGCAAGCTCTGTGGATTTTATTACCAAAGATACTAGTTTATCAATTGACACATTTATATGTAAAACATTTAAAGGCTCATAAAATTATTTAAGCAAATATATGACTGCCCAGATTGTGTACATTACTTGAAATTTCTTCTTCATAAGGGTAAAGGAAATCCTGGATATAGCTTGGAAGACAGAGGTACTGCAATCAGGTATCTTTCTATTTTGCTTTTACTTCACTGTGGCTATGTATAGTGTCAGCATTTACATGTAGTGCCCTGTTTGTTCTTACAGACCAGACTAGAAGTCTAACAACTGGGTTTGACACTAGATCCTACTCCAGTGTCTGTCCCATCCACCTGTCTATCCTATCATTTTAAGAAACCACGTAAATAAAATGTGCATTCAGGTCTTTATACCACAGTCTAAATGCAGAAATACTTAGGAGTCCAATCTGTTAGCAGTATCTCCCTTATTGGGTTACTGATTACTGGTAACACACTTTACACAGATCTGCATTTTAGGATTGCTTGGAAATTTCACCTGTTTCATACAGTGGCTATTCAGTTGTTAATGGGTGTTTCTCACCAGGATCTCATTACATCTGTGCCCCGTTGTCTGCCCTCACTTCCAGTACATTTTCAAGTGTAGTGTTATACGCTGGGGTTTGTGTGCTTTTAAATGGTTTGGTTCCTTGATATGCAAGAAAAACACCTCTCCCTTCATGTGTGACCAGCAGGCTGAGATTAGCAAAAGGAGATGAAAACTGTAACTTGCTTCCCAAGCTGTCCCATCAGAATGTAGGCTGGCTGGTTGATAGGTCATAGAGCAAAGCTTGGCTTTTCTCCGAGAGAGAAAGAAAGAGTAGGTTGTATTGATTGATAAGGGTCTATGAGTGCTTGGTGGGTGGACGTGGAAGTTATTTTAGTTTTTTGGATACTATCTCTAATTTAGAATGTAATTTTTGAGTGTGTATTCAGGCATCACATGGCTGTATTCATAAATACATCAAATGGATTCCAGAAAAATTTAGCAATTAAGCAATTAGCTACAGAACGTGTATCTGCAAATGCTTTTTGCTGCAGATATTTGGCATTCTTTTCCTGGCACCCTGTGCTTTGTAGTCTGGATGTCTTTACACATCCTGAAACTGCCTCTTTCTAATCCTTCCTTATTTCAAGCAAAGTTCTGTGTTACAACAGGGAAAACCCCTCAAGTTCTGCACTAGATTATTTTTTCAAAACCAGATTACTGCTCCCATTGCCTCTTATCATAAAAACTACAAAGCACACATAGAACAGGACCAAAAGTCCAGGTTTAAGCAGAATACATATTGTCATCATTTTTCCTTGACAATTAGGAATAAATGCTGGATTAAAAAAAAAAAATCTGAAAAAGGTGAAGAAAAGCCAGAAAAGAACATGAAGTGTTGTGTATTCTCTCACTTATCTGCTACTACATTTGTATTGCATATTTACTAAAGCCAGAGCTGCACTACCCACTGCTTCTCATTTTAAAACAATCATTTATAGGTGTTAAAGTATGCCTGTGAAAGCAGAAGTGTACTATGTCAATCAAAGCTAATCACTGGTACAGGCAAAGTGCTTTTGTTGGCCTCCATGCTCTAAGCCGCGCTTCCACATCTGTGTTTGAAGAGATTAGAGAGGTGCTTCATACAAGAACTGTATTAGTTAAAGCTGATCGACAGTATTTGGAATAAATAATGAAAAAGTTGAGTGCCAGAAGGAAAGGCATGGTGAGCAAGTTTGAAATGGACTAGGGCTAAATCTGGCTCCTTCCCATCCTTCCCACCCTTCCCTTCCCCAGACACATGTGTATAAACATCTACACACTTGTTCTTCTGAGAGCAATACTGGTTATCTTCCTTCAGCCACTTTGCAGCTAACGTGCAGCTGCACAGCCAAATGTACTCTAGCTTGTTTTTACTGAGATACATACTGTTTATTGGCTGAGGCATTGATATCATATTTGATGTGTTTATATCAGCCAGGACTGGCAAGGGATGGGGAAATGGATGTTAAAGGAGAAGAGCAGCTCTTGCAAACTGCTGTGGTTTGGAGTTCTGCAGCTCCCCCCACCTCCACTTCCAGCAGCACTCTCGCCTCATGAATGCCATACACTTTCAAATAAATTATGAGTGACAAGTATTTGAACCAATAAAGAGGGCACCATATTTTATATGCAGTAAATTTAATTCCAGATTGTGTTTCACCTCAGCAGTGTGACATGTTTATTGCCGCTGAAAGATGAAAGCACCAGGAGTTAGAGACAAGCGTCAGCAGTTCTAGTGGGCACCAGCAAAATGAAGATTTGACAGACTGGTGGCTGAGCCCGTGAAATGAAATGCCAGATCAAATTTTACCCAAAAGGGGTCAGATGTACTGTCATGCCCCCAGACTCTCAATACCAACTGAATAAATGACTCTGGTTCAACAAGCTGCCGAGGAAGGTGGTGTGCGATCCATAATTCACTGCTAGAGGGCCTTTCAAAATGCACTGATGATTGGTAGTGCCAGAGCTGGCTTTGTGGGTATAATGCGATGAAGTAACTGTGTTGGTGCTGAGCGCTTTTGAAAAGTACTATTCACCAAATTCCAAAATTTGATATTTGGTCTGCCTTTGTCACCTTTGTCTTACAGTTGGACCTGCAACTGCCTGCATTAACAGTGAAAATCAAAGAACAAATCATAAACTTGCTCAACAATATATGCATACATTTGAGAAATTTCTTTCTATTGAGGTGTCCCAAATGTGAGGAAAAATCTTTTGGCAATGAGCTATGAAATGATGTTTGAGTAGCATCACTTTGGAAGCTGAAAATAGTAAGAAGCATCACGTTTGTTCATTCCAAGCCAAGCTTTGCCACCTTTCATCATGTGTAGCAGCACTTACTCATGTGAGTTGTCCCTCTGGGAATTCTTAGAAACTATTTGTTTCAGGGTTATTTACTATAAGTACGGCTGGCAGAATTGGATCTGGTATTTGCATGCAACAAATTATATTAGGGGCAACTTATATGCAGATTTAATTGCACAATGCAGGGAAGAACATTTAGAGAATCTTTTGGCTTAAGTGAGACATGCTCACTATAGACATGGTCAGCAAACAATTTCTACTGACTCTTTAAAAAGTTTCAGATCAAATACCACTCATTGCCAATGGCCACAAACACTAAAAGATCTTTATCAGTGCTAATATTGGCAACCACACCTCCAAGATTCAGATAACCCCAGAGTGTCACATCTGCAGGTCAGCAAAGTAAACTTTGCTTCTTAAATCCATCCTGTATCTTCTGGGAAGACAAGATATATTTCAAGCTACTGCTGCTTAGAAGTAGTTACAATGTTTTGTCTTCACATAACAGCGGATGGCTGTTCCAGATGTTTACCTCATTCCTGGTTATAAATTGCCTAGTTTCCAGATTGAGGCTAGTCATGGGCAGTATGTACCTATTTGTTCTTGTGTCAGTCTTTTCAAAATAGCTTTAAACCTGTGTAAATAGCTTTCCACTCTCCCAGGCATTTTCCAGCCTGATGTGTATATAGCCAGTCACCTGAGCTTCGTTTTGCTAAACTTACTGAGATCTTAGATTTCCTTCTAATATGACAGACCCTGGGGTCCCTGGCCATTACAGTATTTTTCTGTCAGTACTCCAAATATATACCAGCAAATGTATATACCCTGCAATTTTAGTCAAACTGAGCATAAGTGAGTAGAGCTCTAAAAAATATTCCAGGTAAAAAGTTTAACATTATATAAAGGTATCCATAGGTTTGAACCTCTGCCAGGAAGACATTGCTCGTGATCCTAATTTTGCACTTGCCCTTTTCATGGCAACCTCATGCAGTAACTTGCATGCAGAGCATGGTGGTACCACCAGCACTTGGGCAGGATGACATCTCTGACATCTGGAACATCTTCTTTCTAGTTTCTGATTGTCTGAACTCTGGAGAAGACATTCGTAGCAGGCAATAAAGCATTTTAGTTGTCCAAGACACTTAAAACAGTGGAATTGATTAGGCCTAGATGAACCCATTGGGCTCCAGGCTACTCATACATGGCTGAGCACCAGCGGAAGATTGGCAACCTTAAGGAGACAAGTTACAGGAGAGGAACTTGGCACTAATGCTGCTAAGTCTGATCACTCTCCAAGCCCATTTCTAAATCCTATAAATGCAAAGGGTTTGAATGACATGTCTGAAGAGAAGCAGATGCAGTTCCCCATCACTCTAATGAGGTCCCTTGCTATGTGTTCCGCATTTTGGTCTGACTATGTCTTGGTTGCTCAAGACTGCCTTCATCATCAGGTTGCCTGGACTTCTTGCCCTGTTTATCACTAACTAGCATGAATGTGCAAGCCTCTGCACAGGTCCTGCAGAATGAGGTGCAGTGGTATGTCACATCATCACCAGAAGGTGGGCTGGAGCCCTTGAGCTTATAGTACAGAGCTGAGGACAGGAACATAATATTTGTGTTAACAAGGTAAAATGCTACAAGGAACATCAGGCAATGTGGCCTCCATTTGAGGAAGGCATTTTCTTGATTTCTTGCAGCTCAGTTTAACCCTGACTTCTGTTCGTCTTGTCAGTCCTTTTAAATGATCCTCGTGGTTGACTCTTTAAGAGTTATCATTTTGAATAAACAATACAGGTTTTATTAGTTTAGAGTTTGTTAAGCCATGTTTTATTTTAATCCAGCTGTAATAAAGTTAATGAACTACTATAATTGCTACAATAAAATCCCATGCAGTGTATTGCACATAAAGTACAAACACCATCAGCCCTTGGGCAGTGCTAACAATGTGCAGAGGTTCCACAAAACACTTCAGCGTCTTTCCTCCAAGAAAATCAAAGTTAATCAGAATTTTAACAGATGACATTGCATTAGGCCTTCCTGTTATTCAAGGTACAAACTTTGTGACCAAAAGTCAGTAGTTTGTGATCTGAGCAAGTGCCAGGCCTAGGAAAGAATCACCTAGGGCCATGTTTTATTGCATGCTTCATATATAAAACTATGTGCATATATACACTTACATATATATGTGTATTTAACTGCATGAACTAGTGCATATATATTTTTTTAATTAGCTTCTTTAGCTTAAATTTAAATGACATTGCTCATGCTCTATTCTATAGGAACTGTCACTCAGGGAACAAGCAGTATTTACACAGAGTTAGTATATTCTGATCTCCAAATTTATTATTTTATTGTTTTCAATAGGTATTGCAGAAACAATACTTCATTGGATAGCATCCAAAATCTCTTAAATTAAAAGCCTGAGAAAAAAGGACAAATATTGATCCAACTCCTTATGTAACACTGTATTACAGGGGTTTTTTTCCATTTGTAAAGTTAGGACAACACTGAAGCTTTTCTGCAGAAAATCTAAAGGTTTTATTCTGCAGGACTTTCTGCAGCAGAATTCTCAGTGAGAATGGCAGGAATAGGCACAAAAAATATGTTAATACGGAAAAGCTCTGTGTTTTGCTTTGGCATCAGTAACAATTTTTTTTTTTTTCCCTATAGAAAATCAGCAAGTATTATTATTAGTAAAAGAAATAAAAATCTATTTTTTAAAAAAGAGGATCTAGCAGAGGGCAATTCATATGTACAGGGGTTTTTACTTTTATTTTTATTTCTGAGTAGTTGTTTCTGCGTAATTAGATCCTTTATACCTTTCTATAACTTGTATATATTTAGATTTTTAAAAAATATTGTAAGTCGTTGCCAGATTTATTCCTGAGATGTATCAGGAAACAGAAATCCTTTTATCTGAATAGAGAAAGTTGGAACCCTTTTAGATTTTTTTCTTACAATAACTTTCCAACTTACTTTTATTCATATTGTATGAGAAATCTACCGAAAACAAATTAATTCTGTTGTTCTGATTCTTTTCAACCATTCCTTAAGCTGATTGAGGCTATCTCCTAAAGTCCTGCTGACCAGATCTTACTACTTTATTCAAATAAAGCTTTTCTTTAAACTCTTTTGGAGTTTTGTGTAATTAATAAACATTAAATCTAGCTTTCACTCATTCTATTTTTCAAACCCCTCTAGAGGATAGAAATGTTTTTTATGAATAAGATTGCATTTTGTGTGACCTGTGTTAGTAATAAATTATAATTTCTTAACTAGTTGCTAATCAATACAACATATGTAAGTGTTTAATTGTAAGCCTGCTCATAGATCCAATAATGTTGACAAACCTATCTATATGTTTTAAATTACATGATCGGTTGCAAAATTGGACTCTAATTCTTGTTATAGTCTAGATCCATTCACTGTAGAGATTAATAGGGCATTTTACCCTGCCAGACCCTCAGCTAAGAATAAACGGAAATAAGTTAGTCCCCACATGATCTTGCTGAATAGCTCAGACAGTAAAAAGTTTATGTTATTTTAATATACATCAACATTTTGGGAGGGAAAAGCATTGAAGTAGAGCATGAAGAAAATGGATTCAATGTTTGGCTCAGGCAGAGTTTCTTTGTCAATTTGGGTAAATCCCTTGATTTTACAGTGCCTCAGTTCCTCATCCATAAAGTGAGGAATTAATATTAGCTCCTTTATCTGCCTTGTCTATTCATACAGAAGACCCCTTGGAGCAAGGATTGTCTCTTACTGTATGTATTGCATTATTGAAGTGACATTGCATCCTTTCCCTTCATTTCTCTTTATGTTCATCTGAGGTAGCCTTTAAGGTTCTAAAAGTATGCACTATTTTATTAATTTTTGTAAAGTAGATGGTGCTATATAGATGAGGAATGATAAAAATGAAAACAAGTAATAAATCATACTTTGCAATGAAAATTCTTTATGACTGCAACTGATGCTAATTTCAGCATTTCCCCAGTCCCTCTCTGTAAAATTATCTCAATTTAAACTCCTTTGACAAACATTCTTTCTTCATTCTAAACTCTATTTCAGATACTTTTGTTCAATAACTTTAGCTAATAAAAGTACTTAGATCAGAGTACTTCTTTTTTAAGCACTGTAAATAGTACTTCTGGCTTTTTTGCAGGCCATATCCTCAGTTGGAGTAAATGAAAGTAGTTTCAAAGTCATTCTGTCAAAGTGTGAAGCTGTGAAGAGCACAACTGACCTGCAGGTACTGATTTATGCTGACTCGAATCTCCTGTCTTCCTTTACACCATGGAAAGATCTTGGCCCAATCTCTCTCAGTGAAGATCACAGAAAACTGTTAACATAGAGCAGATCACACCACTGTCTTCCCACCAATTTCAAAAGAGTTTATCTTCTCAAAAAAACCTCTCAGCTATTTGTCTTTTAAAATTTTTGTTTAAATTCTTAGAAGCTTCAGGTTAACTTGAACATTTACTTGGTTACTTAAGCAACTGCAATTTTGAGGGAAGGAACTTTCCCGATAAAACTTAAGTTTTTGTAGAATCTGATTCTACATCCAAGTTGAATTCTTCCCTAAATCTAGCAGAAGAGAATGCATCAAACCTTTATGTGTGTTGACCTAGATGTTAAAGAATGTGCAGGTGTCATACTGTGATAGAGAATATAATTATTTTCAAATATTCCTTCTAAGATAACACACAACCAAAATCTTACCTGTTTGCATTACTTCTGAATGACTTTACAAGATTAGAAAATATTGGGATGTATTTTCTCAGTATCAAGAGTTCTGTCACACACTGAGCTATACAAGACGTGTGGAAGAGGGCTCTGATCTCATGCACTGCAATCAGGCTCACTCATGAGGAGACCGTCTGTGCTGGAAGATCTATCTAAGCTTCCTGTCTGATCAGTGTTTTGGGGACTGAGACAAAACATTTGTGTTACAGTATTAAATTTTGTGATTACTGAATCTCATGAGAACTTAAGGAAGAATACTGGCTGAAGAGAAAGGTATGTGCAATACAGAACACAATTGGGAAAAATATTCCTGTAGTGTTTCGTAAAGGTACTTTAAAAGCAGAAGAATCATTATTCCTAACCCATCTTTGAATTTAAATTGCACACTTAAGCAAACTTTGAACTGTACCACACAATAAGCATAACAAGTAAACCTATGCTTTTAATAGTTAATCATCTGATGCATGACAAGTATCATTCTGAATTCTGTGTGAACTGATTCACAAAAATCATTCAGTAAATTAATGTAGTTTTGCAATATTATCAGTAAAATAGGCAAGCAGCCAAATGTCTAATGACAAATTGAAGGGTTTTGAGATGTGTCTGTCTCTGTGCAATACCAAAATTGTTTTCAAAACAGAAGCACCCTGGAAAAAATTGAGCAACACTACGTGAACCATAGCACTATTATGAAAATTCAATAAATAAATAATGTGACTTATATGCAAATAAATTTATCTATCCTTCAACTTTGCCATCAAATATTTTTTAGTGGCCTACGCTGACTCCCAGCGAAATAAATGGCAACATTTCCTTTGGCTTTCAGGGAAATGGATTTCCTCCTATATCCAGCATTTATTCAGATGTGGTATACTTTTTAGGCAATATAAATACTGCATTTGTAAAGCCTAAAAAGGAGCCACTCTGAAGAGAGGGTAGCAATCTGTCAAAGCAGTGGTTATTGTCTGGAGCATTACCTGTCTTGCAGGTGTTATTCCCCTCCATTTATCTTCCAGCCTTGATCTGATGGATCGGGGATTATTGCTCTTTTGGCAATCAGATCCTGAACATGTCTCCTATTTAACTCTGGGCTGTAAAAAAGGGAAAATTAAAAACCATTATGAGACCTCCATATAATTAATCTTCAGATGGCTTGAAGCTTAAGCGTGTAATGTCCTCAGTATACTGTCTACTATAACAAGTAACAGGAGGGAAAAAAAGGCGACATATCAATACACTTTATCCAAGGGAAGAAATTCCAGTTGTAGCATTAAATATAAATACAATAGTGTGTTGGCATAATGTAGTAAGGTTCCTGTGCTATTAAAGGCTTTGTTCTAAAGCGTATCTGTGTACACAATGAGATGATGAACACAGTGCATCACATAGCTAAATTTAATATATGCAGGGGTATGATGTTTGCAATGCATGCATTTCAGCAGGTCCCATTAGTGCGCCTTTCCCCTCCAGTGAAAACAGAATGAACCACAGCCCCTTCTGGTTTGCATAAAGCAAACAAAATTAGATTTGCTTTGCTGAATTGAAACCCGCTTGGGATCGTGAGCCTCTCTCGGGGACAAATTACTTCAAACAATCCCTTTGTACCATAACAAAATCAAAAAATTCAGGCCAATCAACATGGCTCAAAACCCTTAACACAAGAATTAATAATACAACCTAGTCTATTTTTATTGCTTCTGAGCTACAGATCCTTGTTTTAATATAATTACACTTATTTGTGGTCCACATGTTAAATAAGCTTGCATATGTTAACTAATGTGACATAAAACAACTTTTATAATTTCACTATTGCAACCAGTTTTGTTCCCCCTAGAGTAACATCCCTAACATAGGACAAGCTAAACTTTAATTGCATTAATGTATTTTATGATTTTTTTGGCCTATATAGATAGAATAATAGATATTTCTGAAGTTAAATATGTCAAAAATATTTCATTTAAATTCCACTTTAAATCATATTTCTTGATGGGCTTCCAAATCTAACCCTTCCTTCAAAGAAATAACTTATGCTCTCTAGCAGAGAAAGCTCATTTAAGGTGGCACAGTGTTTTCTCACTTACTAACAAAACGCCTTTACCGTCAGTGGTACCCAAACAGTGTACTTGCATGTTACATTTCACTCCAAACTAAACTGATTTTTACAATATTGCCAGATTTTTTTAGACTACAGCATTTTGTGTGCTGTGACTACTTAAGTTGAAAACACACTGTAAATGAAGGCAGAGAGTTTATTTGCTTTTCTTCATCAGACACACCTAAAAGGAACCACAGGGAAGTGTTTGTCTTATCTATTTTCATCAGTATTTCATATATTGTTCCAGACAGTATTATTTCTTAGCATTTTTCAAACTCCAACCTTGGTGTTGCACAATATTATTTTAAATACAACAAAATAATGGCAAACATAACCATCTCTGATTTTCCATCTTAATGTAATACAAGATTATGGACAAAAAAGCAGGAGGTCACTTTTATTACTTTCTAATAAGACTTTACCTTATATGAGGCTATAAGCAATATATCAAGATGTCACTTTGTGCCTCCTAATATGACATTGCGGTGATGGAAGGAACCAAGGAGTTAGCACAATTTTCTGAAGTATTCTCCCCAGAAGCATGTTTCTGCAATGCACAGTCTCAAGCACTTGGAAAGGAAAACGCTGACATAGGGCAGAATTGTACCCTGACTCATAGTCCATGTAACCCAACTGATGGATGCATAACATATCAATCAAGACAGTTCTGTTCCTGGAATATATATTTTATTCACAGAAAACACAAACAACCTTTGCTCAATTTAACCTGAAAAACTAAGCCTGGAGGTACACAGAAGAAATAAAAGGTTGAGGAGAGTAAGCAGTAATTTTTCGTTGTAGCCATAGGAATGTCAGAATTAACATTTGCATTTAAAAATCGTGACAAGAAATTAAGATACAGAAGAACATGGAGAGCACCTTAACTATACCCCATAGTGTCTCTATGCGTGCATACATGGCTATCAGTAACCCTTCTAGTCTCAGTAAAGCTGATGATGATTTCTAAAGATGGCTTTACATTTTCCATTTTTCGTCTCTCATCTTGCTGGAAAGTAGACTTAGCTGGACTGCATCCCCTAATTAAGTCTTTTTGCTATAAATCAAAATTCCTTAGGACTATAATCAACACTTTGACACCTATTTTTAATCAGGCTTGTAATAGTTATTTTGTTTGTAGGAGATAATTGTTCATTTCCTTCCTTGTTTTGCTCCAGATAGATGAAGTTTTGCAGTAATATCTAAATATCATATTATGTTGGAAGGAACATGGTTTCCAGAGGAAGGTCAGATGGTCATATGCCCAGCATTAGGATAGTTAATAAGAAAGAAGCATTGTAACTAGAGTGAAATGATACCTGACAGGCCAGAGTAAGTATTAATAGAGATTGGTTGAGCTCCATGTTTTAGATTTTGGTACTTAAAACAGACAAAGAAATTAGACTTGCCTTATGCATTCCTTGTTTCATAGAGGTTAGCCCCAGCACAATCAATTTTATTTTGAGACCCTGGTAGGTTTGTTGGGCTAAATCACCAATCCATAGGAGATACAGAAGGTTCTGAAAAATGAAATTCCATTCAGTTTACCAAGATGAGTGGGTCAAAAGCAGAGACAGTGAAAGGGCAGCTACAGTAACAGCAGCAGGCATCAGTGGCACAAGTGTGAAAGAGGAATGAACCTTTAGGGAACCTTTAAGAAAAGGGATAAGAGGGCCGCCTTCACTATCAGCCCAACTGTAAATTAGTCATCTAATCTAAAGGCCAATATTAAAATATACAACTACTCCACATTTTCTGGAACATTTCCTCCCCGCTCCTTTCTATCTGGTGCTGTTTTGTGATATTCTAGATACTGCAGTACAGGCAGCCCTGTGCTGTAGCCCATAAAAGTCTCGGAGTTGCAATATGGTTTTCGTTAAAATCCCCTCTGAGTGCAAGTGCATGGATGTGTGAATGAACAGTAACTCTACAACATAGTTAAATACCATGTTCTTATTTGTGCAGTACTGTTGCCTTAAACCTCTGTTGCACCATGCAGCCACTGCATGTCACTATTAAGACAGAGCAACAGAGAAAGATTTCCGAAGGATTTATACATTTCTAGTGGAGATGGATGCTACTATCAGCCAGATAAAAGCTGCCCGGGTATGTACATATTCATTTATTGTTTAAATCCCAAGCAGTTAAAGTGCTCGGAAGAGTTCACAGTCCACTCTGTGCTACACAATTTAGATTGTGTAGGGTTTTCCATGCATTTGTTATGTATTTAAGTGTGTGTTAAACCATTATATCCCAAGAAAATCATAGTCATTCATGATTCATTGAGTCATTCATATCTGAAAGTTGTGCCCTAGTGCCAGTGTATTTTCTTGGGTTGAGATATGTTCCTCCTACAAAATATATAAAGTATTATCCATGGGCAATTACCCGCTTCTACCCATATTTCAGATGAAGCACTTTTAGCAATATAAATTATTCATATTACATAAAGCAGCATACAAGTGGTGTACTCTGTCAGAAACTCAGCCTTTCTTGTTGTGGGATTTTTGGTTGTGGTTTTTTTATTTAATCTGAGGGCAAAATTATTTTCAAATCCACATGACAGCAGTTTGCTTCAGTATTCTGGACTCCTTAGGTGTGCAGATTTCCTACTGGTATAAAGGAAGATATGTATGTCAGTACAGTAGATCAATGTAATTAAGAGCTATAGAGCAGATCTAAGAGGGAATTTTGGCCTTCTAGGAATATATCATGCTTTCAAAGGCAAGCAAGATTAATTAAATTTCTATAATTAAATCAATTATTGGTACTAATGTATTTCTTAAACTGTAGGACCTGGAGAGGCTTTTCATCTCCATGTTTTGATACATCTTCTGCAACGGTCTGGCTCCACCTGCACCATCTCTCCTTGCTTTTTTCCCCATCGCAATGGGGAGAAAAGCAGGACTTGATCTGGAGGAGAAGTTGATGCCTGACATGGAGAGCTGGGGCATCAGGACCCTGCCTCCATTAGTTCACATGTGCTGCACAAACACTGTGACAAAATCAATGCATGTTATGTCTTCTCTGTGCCATGTTGGACAAATAGAGATTGAAAACATCCCTACTGTGAAGTGCTAATGCTCACACCCTAGACAGTACACAATATGATGACATTTGATCACCCTCAGAAGCTGGATTGTATTTTCCGACCTTTGACCTCAATTTACCTTTTCACAGTCATTTTGCAATGAATTGTTCTAACAAGTGTTTATGGAGCAGTGATGGTGATCCTTAAACCGTACTTTTCTAAGGAAATTAGGCATCACCATTGCAAGGACTGTTCTAACAATCGTATTAATTCACTGGCTTGATACTGATCTTATAAATAGTTCCTGCTAATGCATTTTGGGTGAAATGCTGCCAGGTTTTAGTGATGCAAATTAAAATGGCTGTAAAATTGTTACTTAGCGATTTTGTTAAATGTAAATTTTCAGTGTTGGATAGTGTCATTCTGTTTCTTGCCGTATGTTCAAGCTAACAGGCAGAACCACACTCATTTGTATAATGTTAATATCTTCTTGCTCAACTTTTATAACATTCTGCACAAATTAATGTAAGATCCTAATAATCAGGCCAGCTATTAAAGAATTCTGTGATGTGTTCCAAAATGAAGTGTGTAACGCCTATTGGGTTCACACAATAATTACAGCCTGACTGCCGTCTGCTCTTCTCATCACAGTGACACCTGCTAACAAATATGTTGCTAACTGTGTTTGCAGCATTACAAATAGGTAGGAGCTTATTGGCTGCTACAGGGCAAGGGTCTTTGGCCTGTGTACTTTCCAGTGGAAGGTGATTTAGCGAGTCTGCTTTGATGATCTGCTTTTTCACAGTGTTAGACTGTATTTTGCACCCTAGAGTTCCCAGGTATGATGTCACAGCACAGATACCTCTTTTCACCTCTCCCTTTTCCTGCTCTAGCATCCTTGTGTGGTTGCAGCTGTTCTTGCTTTATTGGCATTTCAACTGAAAACATTTCAACAATTTGGGAAGCTGGGGGCCAAAAACTTAATTTTGTATATGTCCATGTGCATGACAGTCAGTGAGTGAGCAAGTGAGTGAGTGTGTGAGGCAGAGAGCCACAGCAAGAAGAGTTCTTTATCATTGCAGCTTTATATATAGTGTTTAGCTACATTCGTACTGATCTTCAACAAAAATATTAGACATATCTTTTCAGAAGTAATTGCACATCCTTTCTGGGAACATTCTAATGACCTAAAATGTATTTCTGCAAATGCTCTTAGGTAATGAAAAAGATAATTGTAAAAACAGGTGAAAAACTACAAGGTCTAGTTTCACACAATGCACAGAGGCATCCCTGGATCTTACCTGACTGTAAACAGAAGCTAAGATTTGGATTCATATTTGAATGTTAAATTGGAGAAGTGAACTATTTTCATTAGTTTTTGTCCTCTCTTTTAGTTATTTGTTTATGAGCATCCGGTTTAAGTTTCAAATACAAAACCGTAACTCAAAAGATAATAGTGTCTTCATTAAGCACCAGATTTATGTTCCTTGCTACAATTTAGACAGTCAATGATTAAATACCTGCAAGTGTACTTCCTTACTACTTCTGTTGGATTACTAGAAACAACAAACTTTCTCAAAATCAGGCTTTTAGGTCTTCCGGAATGTATGACGTATGAAAATTAAATTTGCAGAATGAAAATTAAATGCACATTTGTCAGTTGATGGGAACTGGGTGTTTTAGGAAGAGACTGTCTGACGTCAGGATGCAGATAAATTCTTGAAAAAGGTGGAAAGTACTTCCAGCCCTTTCAATTTTCTCAACAGCCCTTCTGAAAATGGGAAAGCTCAAATCAATATACAAGCTTAGACAAACTGAATATTCAGTAACCTGCCAAGGTGTCCAAAATGGGAAGCTTTGAAACCATGGTAAGATTTTTTTTTCATGAAAATACATTGTCCTTGTGATGTAAATTTAGTGATTTGGGCACAGAGCGATCTGAGGAAACAGATGAGATTTGACTACAAAAAAGATCTGGTCACAAAATCTGTGCAATTGTAAATGGTTGTTTGTCCAACTCATAATGGATTGGAAAAAGAGGTAAGAAAAAAAAGGTTTGATTTATGAACAGTTTGAACTTAGAAGTAACTGTCAGTTTAGCTAGTCAAGACCTTCAAGCCTTGTCTTGCCAGTAATTAGAAGCTTGAACTTTTGTAGTGTGAACACTTTGAAGTGTAGTTCAAGTTATTTTGATGTAAGATGTAAACATTGCCCTCCTCCTGACTCCACTGTCACTTAATCTTACATTTCAGCTATATTCTGAAAGTTAGAGAAAAAAGAAAAAAAGAAAAGGCTCTGCATTCACTTTGTCATACTATGGTCAGTCTGCACCCTATCAGTTTTTATGTTGTTATTTGAAGCAATGAGTCTGCTGTTACACTTCTGCAGCCCACTGTCTTCAGATGATGCTCTCCTGATAAAGGAGACTGATGAGCCAGGTGTCTCTGAACACTGAGGGCGATGAAGAAGATTGAATAGAATCATCGTCTTCATTTAGCCTAAGGATTCTCTCTTAATTTGAACTGTTTTAACTCCTTCTGTGGTTTTGAAACATTAAATTTTCCCATGCGTATTTTATATTTCCAAGAACTTTCAAATTACTGTCATTGTGAAAAACAAATGAACTGTCGAAGAGCACCAAACACTATAAAAGCAATTTGCTTCTTTCTTGCCTTCCAAATAAGGGTCATGTAAAAAGGCCAGAGGTGTGAGCAAGGTCCTCCACATATCTGGCTCCTGTGAAAGGCCTTTCACAGAGAGGCCGTAAACAAGTCCCAGAGGCCCAGCTTTCTCATTAAACAGATGAAATGGGTCTTCTGACCCTCTGAGCTTTTCACCAATTTCTTCCACTTTTACTAAAGATAAGAGAACATTTGTTTCTGCTATTTCCTGACATTTTCTTACATTATTTTATACTCTACCCTACATCTAGCCATGCAAAAGTGAGACTGTAAAATGAAAAGGTAAAAATATCTAAAATATTCCTAAGTCTAGTTGTACTCAGGACCAGTACTTAATTTCTTAGAGTCAATCATCCTAACATACATAAGGTAAGGTGGGAATGACAGATGGTGGCATGCCTCACTCTAATTTTAGGTTTGCGGATGGATTGCCTGCTTGGCTTCTCTTCTGGCTCAAACTGGACCAGGAACAACTATTCCCTCAGTCATCATGTCCAGAAGTTTAGGAGACTTCCAAAGAACTTTGTATTAGTCGAGCCTTATTCTCAATACCCAGAGATTCATAAAATCCCATGGATGTAGAAAAGGGTAAGTGTTGATCCTGATATATACACCGTATTTTATTGAAGAGTGTTTTTCATCTATTTGAACTATGTAAGTGAATTTTCTAAGATACTAAATGACTTTCTTATGGCACATCACTTTATACATATTCTAATTTAACCAGACTGATATGTAATTTTTCCATTTTATTAGTGAACGATTTAAGATCAAGCACATCAAATGTGAAAACTAAAACCTAACTAAACAGTTCGAGATTTAGAAAATTCATGATGGATTTTTAAATCCCAGTGAACAATTGGTTTCTTAATCTTACCATTTGGTCTTGATTCATACTTTTTTCCAAAGGAATTCTTAAAGGATTTAAATTTTATAATATTCAAAGGACAGAAATATTCAGGATTTAAGTGATTTAAATTCATGCTCAACAGGAGACTGATGACAGAGGGATTGTTGCTGGAGTGTGCAGTCTATCACCTCCATGGCACTGGGCCTATCCATCTTTCTAGGTGCTTATATACGTCCATAATAGTAGAATCTGTTAGTTCAAATCAAATACAGAACAGATTGTATTATGTAATGGCTAATCGGAGGTGTATGGCAGTCAGAATTAAGAAAAAATACATCAACACTTGCCAACAGTTTTCACGCACTAGAATGTGAGACAGCTCAGCTATTTCACATCGTAAGCATAGGTAAAGGGACAAAACTGATATCAGACATCACGGTGGGAAACTGTTAGTAAGTGTTGGCTTGTTAATGGAAACAATTCTGAGGCATGACTTGGTGGTCCAAAACTCAGTGTCCACATTAAACAGTCCCCCCTTCCCTCTTCAGGGACCTTAATTGGCAAGCTCAGCAAAGAGACCAAGGGCTGAATGAATATGGAGACTGAAAAATGTGTTCATCTTTGGAGGTGCCATAAGTAGGTCAGGGTTGAGACAGGCTGACAAGATAGCTTATGAAAAAATTGCACTGCCTGCAACATATCTGTTGTTTGGATAAATGGGGGAGTTCAACCCCACATGATGCCAATCCGGCTTCTTTTACTGAAATCAAGACTGAAATAAATTTTGGAAGACAAAAGTTCATTGCTATAAGTTACAGTAAACCACCTGATTAATACTATACAAACTATTTACATTTCTAAGCTACCTAGATGCAGAGAGTGTCTTGTCATTTATCATCATTTTGACATACTGTAAATATTATCCAGAATATAATATTCTTTCATAATTACAGGTACAGCATTGTCTTTTTTAATAATAGCATATTTGTCAAGAATGGCTGTCTACATGCTACTCAGTTATTTCACCTCAGCTACTGTTGCTAAAATTACTTGGGTTTCAGTATTACTCTTTATAAAATTGATTCTGATAAAATCTAGATAAGTATTTTGGGATTAAAGATTTGATATTGTAAGAGGTGTTTCAAGTAAGAACAATTTTTTTTCCTGAAGGTTCCTACAGAAGTAATTTATCATTAAAAAAAACTATCAGATTTACTCAGGTAAATCAGATTTGGTGGTTGTTTTTTTTTTTTTTTTTCATCAAGAGTTTTCAGAGGTTATTTTATCCAGAACATGAAAGGAATGTCCTCTATTCTATTGAGCCATTTAGCTGGATGTGTTTCTCAAACCTGTTACCCCAGTGTTTAGCATCCTGATTTCACAATCTTGCAATTAAATTATGACCTTTCCTACACAACACAGTTGTTGTCTTTAATAATTTTTTTTTTTAAGACTCATGGCTCAAATGTCATCTCCAGTCTTATTTCCTATTCCTCATCTGTAATTTGGCAAATAAGAATAGAACCCAGAAAAGGTTATCCATTATCAGTTGCATCCTTTAGCTTAGGAGCTTCTTGCATCGGCAAGAAGCTGACAATTCTCCAGATATTTTCAACCTCTGACTTCTAAACTATTTTAATATTTAGATCCTGTAAGTCAACTGCAACAGAGTCACTCTCTAATTAATGGCCTAGATGTGCGTCAGATACGTTGTGCTGTAAAAAATGCTCCATCCCTTCATATTCTTTCTGAATCAGTGATTTTGTATGCTAAATAGTTTAGGAAAACAAATATGTGACTCATCTTTTTTTTCCTAACTATGGATGAAGACCAAAGCACAGCTGTGTCAGAGGGATCTCCCAATAATCAGTGCTGTATACTCACAGCAATCTATTGCCTTCCTTAGCCCTCTGGGGAAATGACACTGTTCTTTTTTGGAGCTTATTCTTCTCTGGTACTGAATCTGCTGTATTGATTGTGACTTGGTGGGAAGAGAGAGAGAGGAGACTTTTAAAGAACTGTCGTTTCTCTCCAGCTGTGCCTTGCTGACTGAAATGTAAGCAGAGTAAATAGCAACACTGGATACCTGGTCTTGTTAAAAAAAATATTTCCCTGATGAAAAGGGTACCCACACACTTGTGTAAGGAAAGTCACTCTCATCCCTTTCATGCTCAATTAAGTCTCATATTCAACTTCAAATCATCTGCCATCCAGTCTCACAAATTGACCTTAAGATGTTTAGATATTTAGTTTAGCTGACATAAATATACAGAATTCACATGACTATTCAAATCACTCATTCTTTTGGTGAGATGAAATTAGACTATCTCAAAAAGGTCTAGAACTGTGACACATAATTTTAGATAAAAATACTAGCATAGCAGTTAACCCTGTCACACTTTTAGCTTAGAAAACACAGAACCTGGATTCATACAAAAAACAGGTAAAAGTTATAAGAAGTTAAAAATGTATATATTCACCATATATTCACATTTGTACAGAGATTTTGGGAGCAGGCAGACCTGAGACCAAGCTTTGTTCTTACTTGAGCTCAAGAAGTGCGCCCATGTGAACATCGTGAGGTTCAATAAGGTCAAGTGCAAGGTCCTACACCTGGGCTGGGGCAACCCCTAGTATCAATACAGGCTAGGGCATAATGTGATTGAAAGCAGCCTTGTGGCGAAGGACTTAGGGCTACTGGTGGATGAAAAGCTGGACATGAGCTGACAACATGCACACAGAGCCCAGAAAGCCAACCGTATCATGGGATGCTTCAAAAAAAGTGTGGCCAGCATGTCAATGGATGTGATTTCCCCCCTACTCCCTCTTGTGAGATCCCACCTGGAGTACTATGTCTAACACTGGCACCCCCAGCACAAGAAAGACATGGACCTGTTGGAGCAGGTCCAGAGGAGGGCCACAAAAATTATCAGAGGGCTGGAACACTTCTCCTATGAGGAAAGGCTGAGAGAGTTGGGATTGTTCAGCCTGGAGAACAGAAGGCTTCAGGGAGACCTTATTGTGCCCTTTCAATATTTAAAGGAGGCGTATAAGAAAGATGGGGGCAAACTTTTTAGTGGGGCCTTTTGCAATCAGATAAGGGGTAAGAGTTTTAAACTAAAAGAGGGTAGGTTCAGACTAGATATACAGAAGAAATTTTTTGTGGTGAAGGTGGTGAAACAGTGGGACAAGTTGCCC